>RJWJ010002703.1:0-96381 GCA_004363605.1 Indri indri
GATTCATTTTGGCTTCAGAGTGGATGCACATGCTTGAGGGTGTGTTTTTGTAAACCTCCCTTCCCCTCTCCCCCTAAGTTACTTAGTTGGCTTACCCAGATGGTTGTGACTAAGTTGGAACAGTTCCCCTGGGTGTGCCTTTCTCTTCCTGGAGAGAGTTCAGAAGAAGCAGGATCGGATCATTTTGACCTGGAGCAGAGTAAGGTTAGGATTGTTCTCCCATTGTAACCCTTTCTCTTTGGGATAGCAAATCTTTTGTCTTCTAAGTGCTCTCACCTTTGAGTGTCTGCTAGGATATCAAAAGACACAATGAGAAGCAGAAGCTTTGTTTCCCATGGGGACTATTGTTAGATTGTACAAAATTTGGCTGCATATCTAGGATTCAGTTGTTATTTGTAGGACACAGTTGAGAAAATGTCCCGATAGGCTATCTATAAGCAAATGTACATGTTGCTTCACCCACACAAATCTATTTCTCATTTTAAGTATGGTTTGGAGTTGGTCTGACTACTTATTATTAACAGTTTCTAAGAACCCTGAAGGGCAAAGTGTTATATTTGAAACAATACTCAAAACGGTCCAAGAAAAACTCAGCAATTCAATTCAGATCTCAGAAAGAGTTCTTTTAATGACTGCTACCTAGTCCTTTCGTTATTATGACTATGATCTGCATTTTCAAATCTCCCTCAATACCTTATGCCAGGGTGCCAGACACTCTCAGATTTCTTCTTGCCCAAGTTGTTTCAATAAGGGGAAATCAGACTTCTTCATTGCCGAGCTCCCTTGAGTTCACTTTCCTCCTTCAATTTTTTTCACCTACTTTTTTTCCTTTCCAGAATTGGCCTTATGGACAAGTTGAGGTAGTTGTGCGCTATGATTTGAGAGGTACCATGTGAGGCACTGACCAGAGAGTCCTACGCAAGGATTTTCCACTGATCAACTTGAATTTCCCTCCTAAGATTGAGACCCTTTCTTTCTTTGCAGCAGCAGGGCCTGGGGTTTCTGCCTGCTTCCCTTTCTTGCATACCTGCTTTACTCCAATTCTTTCTACCTAAACGTGATGGCGGAGTTGCTTGCATTCTCCCTGGCCCCTCACCTCTGCAGCTGCTTCTAATGATAAGCCAACAGCCTATTTGGGGGTTGAGAGCAGAGGTCAGCAAACTACAGTTCACTGTCTGAATCTGGGCCACTGCTTATTTTTGCAAGTAAAGTTTCATTGGAACACAACCACACCCATTGGTTTCCTTATTGTCTATGGCTGCTTTTGCATTGTAATGGCAGAGGCGAGTAGTTTTGACAAAGACTTTAATGGCCCGAAATGTCTAAAATATTTACTATCTGGCACTTTACAGAAAAAGTTTGCTGATTCCTGCTCTAGAGGCTTGCAGGCTAATCACTATAGGAGAACAGGCAGGAGACAGGAAGGCTAATCACTACAGGAGAATAGACAGGGGACGGTACAAATAGCAAGCATGGAGCTAAGTTGTAAAACTTACAACTTCTTATGTAATGGTTTCTGAGCAACAGTTTCTGACTCCTAAAATGGCAAATTCACATCCAGACAGGCTTTAGGTAGCTGCTTTCAATTCTGCAGGTGAGCCTCACCTGCTGTTCTACGTCTTCCTTCTTTCTCAGAGGTTGGGATGGGCAGGTTAATTCAACTCCATGAATATGAAGGTCCATATTCCCAGCATATAGTCTCAAGATGCAATCCAGGCAAAAATTCATATGTCTCCTCTACACAGAATAGGCAATTTGCATCTCTGGGACTCCTAGACTTGGTAACGCTCAGGCTTTTTCTTACTTTCTGCACCTCCCCCTCAACTCTGTCCAGCAATATATTTACATGGGCACTCTAGTTATTTCTTTCCTTGGATCGAAATGTAAATGTGCTCTGGAAAAGGTTGACACAGTTTAGCCAATAATACCTTGGCTTGATTCTTTTCATTAATTTCCTATCATAGGGCAGGACTCTGAGTATCAAATTCTGTCTGCTTCTGAGCCTCTCTATTTTCCCCTTCCCAGACCTGAAGCTGCTTGACTCCCTCCTGCAGGCTTCAGCTCCATCTAATCTCCAGGACCAATCCCAACTATGGTCAGAAAGGATTAATAGTATCTTAGTCTAATACTCTGGGAAAGGGCATTAGGTTGACCTTGTTTTAGGCAAGCCTTGACTTTGTGTTCCAGCCCTGATAACTGCCCTGCAGCCTTATTTCCCTATTGTTCATTTTGTCTTAACTATTAATATCTAGTACCTTCAGTTCCACTTTTTCTATGTCCTCTTAGGATAGGAATCCTGTCATAAACCCCGATCCCAGTGGCTGGGGCCCTGTTCTCCGCCAACATATTTCCTGGACATTGACTTCCTACCTGGATTTCCAAGTGTCACCCACCTCTGGATAACCAGTTGCTATATTCTGTTCAGCCATGGGGATACTCATTATTTCATTTTAGATCCCCCAATGCCTACCACTGTACCATTGAACAAATGATTATTGAGGCCCTGCAGAATATTCCCTTTCCTGTTCATAGAGACAAACAATGATTCAATATTTGGAGCTTCCATGCCTCATATGGCTATCCCTGGGCCTCCCCACAGTGGATGAGAGCCTTGGAGGTCCAAGAACACCAGCCTTGGCTGAGGAAAGAAATATCATATAGTCTATGAAAGCTCATGGAAACTTTGACTCATCTGACCTTTTTCTGGCTGACTAATGTGATTTTCATAGCTATTTTTGTTCTCTCCTGTTTACATTCTTAATATCATTTTTGCTTGAATCTCTCAGTTTCTTTTAACTTGTCTCTTTTTGATCTTTGTGCATTTTTCTCTGACAATTGAGAAATAGAGTGAAGACTTTAGGACGCTTTACCCTCTAGGAGGCTTTGCTCTAGGAGGCTTTACCCTCTAGGATGGGTTAACCCTGGCATGAGTTGTGGGGTTTTGACTTGGAGGCCCAAAGAAGTCAAACGACAGCCCTAATCTTCTTAGCATCTTAACAATGGCATCCAGGAAAGGCAGTAGGAGCAAGAAGAGTGAGACCCATACTTTGTCTTCTACTGAAATAACACCTGGCACAATTCCTTACACAGAGTTAAGCATTTGCTAAATGAATGAATAGCAGTATGAATTTTTAAAATGATGGCTAAACCCATTCATCCAATTAACATTATCTGTAGGTTATAAGCAGTGTTTTTTGTGTCTTTCAATACTTGTCCGACCAAAGTAATTAATCTTCATCCCTCTATTCCCTCAACACACAGTGGTAAAACACAGCTTGTACAATTAAAACACAATTGCATTTCTCCCTAAAATAGAAGTTTTAAGCAACACCAAACCTGAAAACTTTGAGATGGGGTGACAGCTTATATTTATGGCATTCAATAAAATTCCTTGCTCTAAAAGAACATCCTCTTCCACGAAGACTTGGATGACATGAGGGTGGACTGAGACAGTGACAAGTTAAACACTAGCTTGTGTTTCAACATAGTTTGGGTCCATAGGCACAGTGTGCCTGCCCTTGTCGGATGGATGAACCCTACAGCAGTGGACTGCAGGGTTCCTGATGCCTGTTAGCTACACATAGTGGGATGTAGCTATGGTGCAGCCCAGAGATGGCGGAGAAAATTTCCTGCTGTCTGTTCAGATCTTGTCTCAGCCAGGTGTAAAATGCATTGACTGTTTATCATCTTAGTCTTTTTTGATCCATTGATCACCTTTTCATAGGTGAGGAAACAAACTCAAAGAGGTGAAGGAACTAATTCATCAATCACCCAGCTAGACCAGGCACTGAACTTCAACTTGGCTTTCCTGATTCCATAGTTCAGGGTTCTTTTGATCTCCCCCTGCTGCCATTCTGACTGTGGTGACACTGCTAATTTCACTGGGCTAGCTTGGCTCTTATGGCTCTTTTACCACAGAGGTTTTAAATGTGTGACATAACCGCTAGTTGAAAAGCAGAAAATAATGGTGCATAAACCATAATCACTTAACTGTCTGATTATTCAATGAAAATGACTACATATACATGTGGACAAAGAAAACAGAGTTTATCGCCCTTCTTTGAAGTAGCCACATCTCCACAAATTCTCTATGTAGGACCAATCAATTTAGCTAATTGTGCTGGAATATGATTTATCAGTTCAGGAAGAAATCTACTATATTTTATGTTTCCTTAAGTTTGTCTCAAATAATTCTGAGGCCTTTGCTCTCATTAAGAGCCTGCCTGCCTACAGAAGAGTCTTCAATGAACTCTTACTGACACACAGATAATTAGCAAATATTTATTGTCTCCTATGTTAGCCCTTGTAGGTACTGTGTGTGTGTGTATGTGTGTGTATGTGTGTAGAAGGGAGAATATTTAATGTACAATATGGCATAGATAGTTCCTGCCTTTGAGGACTTTAGAATCCATTTAGGGAGGCAAGGCTGACTTATGAAACCAACATAGAGCAATATAAGATGTACACAGCCAAGTGCTAATGTGGGTGTTATTGATTATGAAAAGGGAGCTATGGCCTTAGGCTGTGGCAGTCAAGAAAGGCTTTTCAGAAGATATAGAACTTGATCTAGGCGTCAAAAACTTATTAGGATTTTTACAGGCAAAGGAAACAGAGGAAAGTTTTTCCAGGTTGAGAAACAGCATAGGAAATATAGGAGTTAGAAGCATAAAAGTTAGAAGGGCAATGAGACAATCCATACAAATGGAGCAGAGAGTGTGTCTGGGGAGGGGGTTAAACTCAGCCCAAACTCCTTTGGCTAGCACTGAAACCCTGCCTTACCTGCCTCATGTAGTCATGGTACAATCCAATGACTTTTTCTCTTCCTGAAGAGTAGGCTAAAGACCAACATCCTGATGAAGCTGAATGTCCGTGGGGCCACTACCCTTCACACCTGTGGGAAGTGACCAAAGTCAATTGCACTTCAAAAATTTAATGGTAACTCTACCAAAGCCTGTTATATCAGTGTGAGCCCCCATAGAGCAGATGTAAAACATTGGTCCTTAAATGAATGCTTTTTCCTAGAATGAGCAATGTTGTTAGGGATCATAGGGAAGGTCATGGAAACAGTTTTGGAAACTTTGCATGTTGGAATTAATTGCCTTCAGTTTTGAAAGGGCCTATTTATCTTTCTTACTTACAGTCAAAATTTGGTGTAAGGGAAAAGTCACTACTAAATAATAGCAGGAAAATATGTGCTGTTATAGAGAATGAGCTGGCTCTTGGTGGAATTGATCCATCTCTTGGGCAAGCTGTGTGTGGTGTAAGGTATGGAGTAGTTTTTTCCTTAGTGCCCCTATTGCTACCTCAGATCCTTTGTCAAGCTGACAGTAGGTGAGTTTTCTTTAAACAGGGCTCTAGTGCTTATTCACAAACAAGCCCTGCCTCAGTTGCAAGGTCTTTCATCTGAAGATGACCCATCTTACGTGTGTGTGAATACATTTCCCATGATTACCCCAACAGCTGCATTTTGATGATCTGCCTGGGGAGTAACTGTCAATGGATAAAATGCAGTCAGCTCATCTCACCAATGAATAATGTGCTCTCCGGTTCCACCACGTGAAAATAAACCTCTCAGATCCTCATTGTTCGAAATGATTTCCTGGGAAGAATGAGTGGCTGAGACTGCTGACACTTTTCAGAATAAACCCTTGATATCTTTGACAATTGCTCCAAGTGGATCGTTTTGGGATAAGCTTGCACACCATGTAAGACTGATTCTGCAGCCATCCAACTGTTCCTTTGTCTCCCTGTTTGCATACATCAGTGTTGTCAGTATTTGAAAATATCTAGCAGTCAAGGAACATGCTCTTCAGAACTCTGCTCTTCAGGATTCCCAGGAAGGGATCAAAACATCTTTCCTCCTCATCAAAATAGCCATAGAGTTGCTTGGAGTAAGATTTGGGGCAATGTGGTTAGCTCCAAATTTCAAGTAGATATTGGAGTGGGTTAGATAAATAGGAGATGAGGTTAGAAAGAGTAAGAAATGTCCAGATATTTATTTTTATTGGTTTATATGCCAAATTCTACCTGGAACTAATTAGGAAAAAGGTAACATCTCTTCATTTATGCTACTGGATGCAGATTTGGAGAGCAGCTGAGTTTCAAACAGAAGTAGTCCTTACATCCAATGGCAAAGTGGTGTTTATATATTTAAGGGTAAGAGTTAAGGTTGCTTTTCCTCTAAAACAAGGATTTTCGACCTGCTTGTCATCATCATCTAGGAGGAATTGCAGCAGGTAGAATCCCTAAGCCCTCCTGTGATGTATGCCCCATGGGAGCTTTGGAAATGTCCTTCTCAGGGTTCTCACCAGGTAGTGATTTAGGGGACAATTCACATAAGACAGGTCCTTTGAAAGCCCATGTGAGAAACTCTGAGGAGTGTATATGCAACATCAATTCAATCTCATGTTTTCAGTGAGGAAGTTCCTCCTCAGTGGCTGTTGCAGTCTAGAGAAAATCCTTCTGTGGTCTTTTCTTGATTAAAATGTATTCAGTGGATGCATTGACCACAGTCATTCCCTTCTATTTCTGTAATTCACCTTTGGGCCTTGTGGTAGATTGGTGTAGCAACAGCTCCTAATTTGTTCATATCTCCCTGTTCCGTGCCTTTTATAGTCTCCTTCCACACTGACTCTGGGTTTGGCTGTCTCACTTGCTTTGGCCCCTGGGACTATAGCACATGTAATGTAAGCAGAGATCTGAACGTTTCTTGCACACTGGGGCTTGTTCTCTTTTGCTGCTTATAGGCATTCTAGGAAGGACTCCAGTGAAGAAGCCTGTGCTAACCTGCTGAATAAAGAGACATATGTGGCCCAGTCCTCCCTATTACCTCAGCCAACATCTACCAAATGCCAGACATGTGAGTGAGGCTATCCTAGATCATTTAGCTGCTAGCCCACTAACAAGCTGACCACCATAGCATAAAAGAACCTGGCAGAATTAGAGAGCTAATGACACATAAAGACTAAGCCTTCATATTTTTTAACCCTCTCCAGTTTTCTATGTATGTGTGGCCATTTTCAAATTACATATCTGTGGGTTCCTAGGGAAAGTGAATAGTCTATAGTTGATTTAAAACTTGGATATGAAAAGTCTTTGTAGTGTTGTTATCTTTTTTTTTTAGCAGTGGAGTGAATAAAGAGTTAATATGTCTAATTAATATGAAAAGAGATTTTTTTCCCATTTGACCAATTATAAAAAATCATTAATATCTTTTCAGGATACATTATATTTCTATAAGGGCTTCATTATAGAGTCAGTATTCTACTTTCTACAGGAGGAGATGTGATTACGAAAGAACCATCAAATAGTTTCATTGTTCCCTCAGACATGGGGCAGAATACATCATGGTTTAATTAATCTGTACCAATTCTTTTAACTAATAAATCAAATAGGCACTCCAAAGTGCTGCCTAAGTTCTATCATTTCAACTGGATTTATAATTCACCTCAGTTCTTATAGGAAGAAAATGAAGAAATTGTTAAAATTCAGAATATAGTTGACCATCAAACAACATAGGTTTGAACTGCATGGGTCCACTTATATGTGAATTTTCTTCTGCCTCCACCACCCCCAAGACAGCAAGACGTTTCCTCTCCTCTTCCTCCTCCTCAGACTGACTACTCAAGGGGAAGACAACAAGGATGAAGACCTTTATGACAATCCGCTTCTCCCTAATGAACAGTAAATATATTTTCTCTTCCTTATGATTGTCTCAATAACATTTTGTTTTCTTTAGCTTACTTTATTGTAAGAAGACAGTATATAATACATACAACATACAAAATATGTGTTTATCGACTATTTATGTTATCAGTAAGGCTTCTAGTCAACAGTGGGCTATTAGTAGTTAAGATTTTGATGAGTTAAAAGTTATACATGGATTTTTGACCATGTTGGGGATCAGTGCCCCCAACTCCCACATTATTCAAAGGTATTAAAAATAATCCATAGGCAAATAAAGTTTTTGTATGGCCTGGAAAAAAAATAGAACATGGAGGGCTAAAATTACTTGGGAAAAACAATAAAGGAGATTTTTTTTGGTGAGAAAAATTGTTTCTTTAAAGTAAAAAAAGAAAAAACCAAGGAAATAAAAGATTCCAGTAGATGGATGTCTACCCAAAGAAAAAGAAGTCATTTTATCAAAAGGACACCTGCACTCAAATGTTTATTACAGCACAATTCACAAATGCAAAGATATGAGATCAACCCAAGTGCCCATCAATTCATGAGTGGATTAAAAAAATGTGATGTGTACAGACACACACACACACACACACACCATGGAGTACTACTCAGCCTTACAAAGGAATGAAATAATGTCTTTTGGAGCAACTTGGATGGAACTGGGAACCATTATCCTAAGCGAAGTATCTCAGGAATGGAAAAAACAAACATCACATGTACTCTCTAGTAATTGGGAGCTAATCAATGGGCACAAAGAGATGTGAAGGTCATTGGAAATCAAGGAAGGGATAAAAGTAAAAACTTACTTATTGGGTACAATCAACCCTATCTGGGTGATGGGCACACTTGAAAGCTCTGACTTAAGCATTATAAAAAGTATCCACGTAACAAAAACATTTGTACCCCTTAATATTTTGAAATTAAAAAAGAGATCCCCATAGAGATTACTGCAGCTGGCTTAGATCAGAAGAACCATCAGAGCTGGGACTAGAGTGAGACAAGTAAGGCACTCAGAACAAAAAATGGAAGGAGGCACTCACTCTTAGGGTCATGCAAGCACAGGGCTGACAATTGCATGGCTCTGAGAGAGAGAGAGAGAGAGAGAGAGAGAGAGAGAGAGAGAGAGAGCCTCCTTCAGTTTGTGCCCTTGGCAGCTCACTTTGGCTCACCCTAATCTTGGACCTGTGGTGCCCATGGAGTTATGAGCCAAATAAATGGTGGTTCTTTTAAATCACTAAGTTTTGGGGTGGTTTATTATACAGCAATATATAACTGGTACACATTGGCTATTTCCTCCATTCTCTTTTTAGAATGGCAGAATGAGTCCTGAGGAATCGAACTAGAAATCCAATCAAGTGATTGAGCTCCCTGAGAGCAGATCCCCTGATGCATTGGATAAACAAAAAAAATTTTCCACATAAACTACAGATTCCCAGTCATTGCTTGTTCTTGGTTTGCTTTATTGTAGGGGTAGATGATGTATCATTTTCACAGACAAAGCTGGTGCCAACTGATGGTAGGATGTAGCTGGTTCCTTTTTCTACTTTCGCTTTTCAGCAAAAGTGAAAATTTTACATTGCTATCCTCTTACATGGTGCTTTCCATAGGGTGCCAATCATAAACCCAAAAGACACAAGCCCCAATGCCATAATTCTGAATGTTGAAATCCTGAAAGGTCAAAATCCCTGAAGTCTAAAATCCCAAAGATCAAAATCCTGAAAATATGATTCTGGAAAAAATAAGTTAAAAATTTTTAAAAAGGTACTTATTTACATTTTTAAAAGGGGATTTGTTTGAGAAACATATAAAAACACAACAGAACACTTCATAGGCCATGATAAAATAGGCAATAATAGCATACATATTTTTGTAAGCATGAACACTCAGGTATACTAATGATAGTTGCACGAGTATAACAGATATGAGCAGATGAACCACATTCATGAAGAAATAGGTCAAGAAGGGAAATGTAGAAACGCATATCACTACAGTTGGTAATTGTATGAACCTGGCTTTGTAACTCCTGTCATCTGAAATACAATGACTTAAGTCTTTTGATGAGATCAATCAAAAACTGTGATGGGTCACCACTGCATATGAAGTCGCCCTGAGAGCTGAGATCTCAAGAATTTTGTCTTTCACAAATGCAGATGTACAAAAAAGACATCTCTTCATTTAGCGAGGCTTCAATGTTTTTATGTACACACACAATGCTTACACCCAAAGTCAACATTGTGATAATGTACTTTTGCGGAGCCAAATTTCTGATGTCCAAGGCAGCAGAAGAAAAGTCCGTCCCAACTCTCAGAGAGAAACCAGTTCATCTTCTGTACTTGTTCTCTCCAGGCCCGTGGCTGATTCGATGGTGCCCACCAACACTGAGGGCAGATCTTCCCCACCTAATCCACTCAGACTCACACAGTAATCGTCTCTGGAAACACGATCACAGACACACTCAAAACAATTTAAGTCCCCACGTCCATCCCTTGTCAATTTGGCACCTATATGCATCTCCTTAAACCATACTTAGTTTCCAAATAAAAAAAATAACAAGGCAATAGTCCCTGCTAAAATGATGCAACTATCCCGCAATTGGGATTTTTGGGATTTTAGACATTGTGTATTTCAGGCTTTCGGAATTTAGACTTTAGGGATTTTGAACTTTCAGGATTTCAACATTTGGGATTATGGTGTTTGGGACTGGGTCTTTCTGGATTATGATCCAACCCCCTTTTCATAATAGAATTCACTACACCTGGCTTAATTTAATGAGCCCATGCTCAGAACCTTGGTGTCCTCAGCTGCACTCATTAACCTCCTGAATGAACTTGACTTTGTCTGCTTAGACCCATGGTAACCACAAGGTTCTTTTAGCTTATGTGAACATTTGGGTCTTGTCAGCCCTCTCCATGGCCATCTTATAACGTGAAACTAAGAGAAGCGAAATTAACATGACCCAATCTCTCTTTATCTTATGAAAGAAAATCCTGTATAACAGCATCAGTATATAAATTATTATCTCTAAATATTCTGTGACTTTTAAAGACAAGGTAATATAAAGTGAGATTTAAAAGAACATAAATTCTGAGATGCACTAAGTTCCTCTTCTCACAATAAACTTCAAATAACCTAGCCTAAGACGGTACTTACTCTGTTTGATAGAGAATCTTTCTTGCACACATCAGATGGTATTTCAAGCAATTCAAGCAACTTCCAGGCTGTGATGGCTTTGGTCTGCTTGCAATTCATCAAGTGATTTGCTTTTATTTCTAATTGCATCAGTGAACGTATCTAACAAGTGACCCCATCATAGTAATTTCAGGGACCTAAAGTTTTTCACCACTTTTTTTTAATAAAAGGGAAGATTGTGTTATTTTCATGTGGCTCATCCTACCCTTTCCTTTTTTAGGGGCTTTCATCTATCTTATATTTTCTATATCCTAACAAAAATAATAAAGAAAAGTCAGGATTAGTGATCTGAACTTTAGACATGTTAAGATGGCCTCTTTCCAACCAAGCCTTCCCTGATCCTGAAACAACTGTCTTCCTTTTGCTGCCAGGCAGGACCAGCTGCTCCTCATCTCAAGCATCCCTAGTTTCTTGTATATGTTGTATTGTCACACTGCATTATACCTATGGTTGCTTAACTATATCCTACACCAGAGTGTAAGTTTCTCAAGAGTAGGAACGATGTCTTATTTTTCTCTGTATCTCCAGCACAATGCCTTACACATAGTAGGTGCTCAGTAAATTTGGTAGCATTAATGCATGAGTGAATGAATGAATGAATTAATAGGACTGAGAACTGAAGCTACATAACTATTGTGGCCCTTTAGGGCAAATAACAAAGAGGTTAAGAGCAAAGGGCTTTTGAATTAGACTGGTGTTGGTCTCCAGCTCCAAATCATACTAGCTGTGTGGCCTTACATGAGTTACTTAATCTCCTGGTGACTCTGTTTCTTTGTCACTTGACACAATGCCTGGCACATGGTAAATACATACTCAAAAATAGTAGCCTCTCTCAGTGGTGGTAATAGCAGAAGAAGTCCACGGCATCCTCTGGGCTTTGCATATGAGGTCAGTTTTCACTGTGCAGGGCTCAGGACCATGAGACCCTAGTGACAGCAGGAGAGCGGTGCAAAGGCTAGTTGAAAAATCGCTTGAAACTGTTGAAGCAATTCCCTCAAAGGTTGAATTAAAAGAACATACATATCCAAGGTTACGTAGTTATTGCACTTAGCAGAATTGGTGTGGCCATAAAACGAGACTGCCTTTTTGTGTTTTTTTATATCAACAGACCAAAATATTTTTATACCAAGAGACTAGAAACACTTTGAAGTGGTTGAGTGTTGTCCCTCCAAATAACAACCTTGGGGGAACATGCTTACACCAAACTGGCTGCTACCGCCCAAATATTTTAGACTTCTTTTTTGGGAAATGCCTTCAGAACTGGTTTATGAGCCACATAAGAAACCAGGTTCTTCATATTTCAGCTGAAGTCACACACCCTGTGTGATGAACATACACTCTGTCATCTGACCCTGGGCGTCAGCATTGGCCTTTGGTCCTGATTCCACAACATAGTTTCCAAATAGCCCAGCTTCCACTGTGACAGACTTCCCAATCAGTGGGGAGAAGGAATTCTTTCTCTTGGGTTTACACGGAATGATTCTAGAAGTGGGAAAGTGCCATCTGTTGTTTCCTAGTAGATCTTGGGGGTATTGGGATAAAGTATTTTAAGAGTGGAAAATGCCTTTATCCATTTTTACTTTATTTTTTGATAACTAAAAAGCAATGATTTCTTCCATAATAAATAAAGATGTTAATATTTTCTACTTCAAAAAATGTAATATATTCTGTTATAACAAAAACAGTGTATGAAGAAAAAATAGTAGTTCCCTCTTCTCCCTTTAATTCTATTTCCCCAAAGTAATTAATATTATTAGCTTTATGTGTGTATTTCCATAATTTTCTATATATGTACACACATATAAACACACAGGCCTGCCCACTTTTTGGTTTGCAAAAATGAGATCACATTATATTCATTATTCTACAACCTATTTTCACCTAACAATATGTCACAGATGTTCCTTCAGGTCAATACCATAGATCTAATCCATTAAAAAATTCCTGCAGAATATTCTGTTAGATGGATGACCCTGAATTTATTCTACTATTTCCTTATTAGTGGATGTTATGTCGTTTTTGTTTTTGTAGCCACTATATATAATGCCACTTTGCATTCCTTATATATTCTTAAAAATTTATGCTTTCCCCACAGTGAGAATGCTGGGTCAAAGGGCATGTGGATTTAAGATTTTTGTAAGTACTACCAGAGTAGAAAAAGTTGAAGCAATGTCCATTTCTACCAGTAGTGTATGAGAGAGTGCTCACCAACATTGACTACTATCAATCTTTTAAGTTTATATTTTTCAATCTGAAGGGTAAAAAGGATTTCCTTGTTATATTAATGTGCATTTCCCTGACTCCTAGTCAGGTTGAGAATCTTGGATTGCCATATATGGCTTGGCCATTTGCGTTCTGAAACACTTTCTGCTGTGACTCTGAGCCAGCAGGTAGAGATTTTCTGCTGTGATTTGCCTGTTCATAATCTTTGCCATTTTCCGCTGCATGGATTGTCTTTCTTCATATCAAATTGTAAGAGCCTTTAAAAATGTTAGGACTACAACTCTTAGTCTGCCTTATGTGTTGCAAATGTTTTCTCCCAGTTTGTTTCTCTATTGAAGTTTTCCCATTGTTTTTTGCTTGTGAAATTCCTTTCAAAGCAGACTTTTGGACATTATTGTCAAAAAGGTTTTTCTCACATTTAACCTAAATGTTAAATGCGTTGCAATTCACCTCTCTTTCTCTGGGTTCTGTGCCTCATTGTCACTCTCCATATCCCCAAAGACAAATGAGCTGTGTCTATCAGAGCTTTTCTGCTGACTGACCGGATTGAATTGACTGGTTAGTTTAGTCAAGCACCTCCTTTGACTTACTTTTTTTTTTCCTCTTCACTAAATTGACTGGTTGTTTGACTAAACTGACCTCATCAGCCAGTCTTATTGGCACTGTGAATCTGAATGTGTACGCACACATATGTGTGTGCCCACACCCATTGGTGGGACCATTACACAGTAGTTTTGACTGGTATGTAATATTTTCAATTGAACTGACCAACTTTGGACCATTTACCTGGCATTACAATCATCGACAGCCAGAGCAGTGGATATATATCACTCCGGTTACCCTGCTAGATAGAGAGAAGACAGGCTTGATTGATTCAACTAAGAATTCTGTTATAATTCTTCCTTTGAGCATGTAGAACAAAACTGTGAAACTGTTTGGTGATGTCCTCCTGTCTCATCTTTCAGGGCCCCAGTCTCTGGCCACCCTCCTGGCATATTGCTCATGCTGTTTATAGCCTTCTGTCTCCCCTATGGCTAAATATCTGTCTTATATTCCAGCCTGTGGGTTTGCTGCTCAGTGGTTAAAAGTAACATTGTTTCTGGGTGTTGAGAGATGAGGCAGAAGGAACAAGGCAAGGTTGTTGTAAAGAGGTTGGTGAGTGGGGGACTACATTTCCCAAAGTTGCCTCTGTAAGAGGCTGATTCTGTGGGATATAAACAGGGTTTCCAGACAGAAAATTTCTGTGGTCAGGTATTGTACACAGGCAGGCTGCTGGGTTTGAGAACACTTCTGGTCATGTTCTTATTGTGAACTTGGGCAAGTCACCTTCTCTCTCAGAACCTCAATTTCATCATTGGTAAAATGGGGATAAGCACAGTAGGAAGATCATAAGATTATTTGGAAGACAGAATAAGCTAATGCATGTAAAGTACTTAGCACAGGGCCTAGCATGGTAAGTGACCAATTAATGGGAGTACTTCTTATTCATAAACACTGTTTGGAAACTCTGGATTATACAGGTAGGTTACTTCTCAGAGCCTCTAATATGCTGATGTTCCTAGGAAAGTAGAAAAAGAAGCAAATGCTTATTAGATTATGGAACCCCCCTTTCTACCAATGTAATTCTCAATGAACTTGTGCTCTGTGAAGAACACTTTGGGAAATACTGGTGTTGAGAAAGAAGGCATGATTTGGAGACAGACAGAACACTTGGGTTCCAGTTTGATTTGACAATGACTTCTATTGCTTTTGTGACTTTGTGCAAGTCACTTAATCTCTTTGAGTCACAGGTTTCCTATTTGTAAAATGAGGAATTTGTAAAATAAGATTACCCATATTACCTGCCTTGTAAGGTACGGGAGAGAGAGCTTTGTAAGCTATCACCTACTATACTAACTTCGGAAATCAGGAGTGGAAGTGATCACTGTGAATCTAGGTGCAGGAAGAAGTGAAGAGAGGACTCCTCGTGTGGCAAGTTCAAGGATATGGCCAGTGAGACCTCGGGATGGCAATGCTTAGAACTGAAGTGTGCATACGACAGAGCTCTCTGGAGCTTGCAGTGTGAGGCAATCTTGATTTCTAGGCCCCATCCACATCTCTGGGCTATTTTCTCACTGCAATTAGTCTCCAAAGTAGGACACTAGGTGGACCAGAGAGTTCTAAGAAAATCCAAGTATTTTATGATCTATTGATCAGGTCCTTGGCTTACATCATTTGCTGCTTTCCTCAATGTAAATTGGTAGAATCCCTGGAAATCAAATAAATCCCTAATTTATAGGATTTTAGTGGCTGGAAACAGCATTCAGTGTTTTCTTTCCCAAGGCTCTTTTAAAGGCAGCCTCCAGGAAAGGCAATACTTACCTGAAATAGCAGGCTACTAGGGAAGATTATCTGGGGCAGTAGAGACTCTTTAGTACCCCACAAATCAGATCAGAGACATGACTGTTTCCTACCTCTACAAAGTAGACAGGCACAGGCTCAAGTTAATTTTTCCTCTGCCTGTTGTTCTCAGAAACATGCAGCCCAGTAGAAAGACTATAAACGGAAAACATATGACTGACCCTTGTCTGTAACATTTTGGCTGGATGTTCAACTTCCCTGCCTTGGAACCACCCACTATTTCCTTCATCAGTAGCATTTAGCATGCTTCTTCCAACTGGTCTAGATGCTTGATTAGTATAGTGGAAAGAGCACCGGGCTGGGAATTGAGACCCGGAGACCCTGTCTGTGCTACTGACTCACTCTGACGTTAAGGCAAACCATGACCCCTTCCTGAACCTCAGTTTTCTCATCTGTTACACAAAGCATTTCAAGTGGGGTGATCTCAAAGGTCCCTTCCAGTTCAGTCTATGGTTTTACTTATTCATCTTCACCTCTCAAATCAGAGTCACCCTCATTCCATCTTCCTGCATGGAGCACATCCATTTAGGCTAATTGCAGGATGTCGGAGAGCTGTCCAGGAACATCTGAAGCACTGGAATATTCGTTTGAAATTAATCAGACACCACAGAACATGCAGGTGGTTGCTCTTTCCCTTCAACTTTTGGCTCCTGGGATCTTGCCTCCTGGAAGGTGTTCACAGGCCACAGCTGCAGAGCACAGCCAGTGGATCATTGCCTAGAAGAGCAACCTCTGTAAATGGGAGGGGTGAGGGCAAGACCACTTGTTGAGCACCTTCCCCAGTAAATAGGGGTGAGAGTGTTGAGGGATGGGGTTTACGGTAGGGGTCAGGGAATTCAGACTTATGAACAGCAAGAACCAAGGTTATAGCCTTCGTTTCTTGACCCCTGGTCTTCTTGTTTAGGGATTGGCTTGGATTGACGTCATGAAGGAGACTGTGTCATGCTGGCCTACCCCACACCTCCAGATGTTTCAAAATATGCTGATGCCTGGGGTCACGCAGACGTATATCCCTACAGAAGCCTGGCATTTTTTCTTTTTTCTTCAGTGCATGAACCCCCAGGGACCTCCCCCAACCCTACTGCCTTTTGCTCTTGAGCCATACTCTCCTTGAGCTCTCTCATTTGGGGGCCTTTGCATATGCCATCCTCAACCTGACTCACTGTCTCTTATGGGGAATCTTTTTCTCCTTCAGGACATATTTCAAATTTTACAGTCTATGTGAAGTCTTCTGCCATTGCCCTAGACTAAGTGGGTCACTTGCTCCTCTATGTTTCCATAGGACTCTGCAAATTCCTCTACTGTATACCCACTAGCCTGCAAGCTCTATGAAAGCAAGGACCAGTGATTTTGGTGTTAAGATAATGCTAGCTTTAGTAAGAAACAAATCCCAAAATCTCAATCTCAATGGCTTGACAAAGTAAAAGTTTATTTTTCACTCAAATAACATCCAGTTGGTGATGGCAGGGGTGGGTAGTAGTATTATACATTCTGCTCCATGAAGTCATTCAGGACCCAGGCTGATCAAGGTGCCACCATCTTTAACATGAGGCTTGCAAAGTTCCCTTGAGAATCCATATTCAGCCCACTAATGGGAGAAAAGAGAGATGATACACCTTAGGTGTTTTTTTTTTTTTTTATGGGCCAGGTCTGTAAGTGGCACACATCACTTCTGTTCACTTTCTGCTTGCTAGAACTCAATCACATAACCACATGTAACTGCAAGAAAAGGCTGGAGAATGTAGTCTAGTTGTGTGCTTGAGAAAAAGAGGAAAGGATTTTGGTAAACACACAGCTGTCTCTAGAGGCCGCACTGCTTTATTCACTGCTGAATCCCTAGGACTGAGCACAGTCACTGGGAGGTGGTGATCACCTTGGATTGTGATGAAAATTCTACCACTGGGCTGTGAGCTCGTGGTCTAGTATGTTAGTACTCTGATCAAGCATGGGCACATAGCATGGACTCAATAAATGTTGACTAGTCATTATTGGAATTGGTGTATCCAAGGGATATTCCTGTTCCAGAAAAACATTTGGCATAACTCACCTCCTAAGAACAATTCATTGTCTAGGAGGTAGGCCCTGGTCAGGCTGGCTCTTCTGCCCCCCCAGAGTGCTCCTGATCCCTTTATCTTTGACTCGGCTTTATCCAATCACCAGACTCATCTGTTCCTCAGACTTCTTGGTACCTAACTGCCAATTCCTGTCTAGCCAGAGACACCTTCTGGAGTCTTGAGCCTCTTTCTATGTAAAGGTGTATCTTATTCTCTCTCTTCTTTCTCCCTTTCCCCACAAGCATGCTCTCCATTTCTGCAGTTTTAGCTTTTTCCTTGCCAGCTCCAAGTGTGTTTAGCTATTCCTGCCCCATTATTTCTATAATTGGAGGGGCAGCAGTGAATAAGGTGGGGGAGATGCTGATACCTCAGCCAACATTAGTGTTATGAACACCTCATGATGCTTGTCTCTGCTCTAGTCTGGTCCAGTCCAGCCCAGTCCAGACCAGCTGCTGTGGTTTAGCCAATCAACATATTTCGTTACTTAAAGATACATTTCTGGAGCCACAAAGATGACATTGACTAATGGTGGCCAGGAAATGTGTTCTTGTCTTGCAGCTGTCAGAACCCAGAATATCCCACCAGCTAAAGGTCCACTCAGCTGCACATTACTGTTCCTCAGAGAACTCTTCTCTGTGAGAGAAATAGAATTTGCAGCATGTAGGATAGCCAGGGCACACTGATACTTCTGAACAGGCCTGGAAAATCACCTGGACCTGACAGGGAATAGCATTTGGCTAAGGAGAACATGAGATTTGGGTTGGGCTCAGGCTAACCCAGGCTAGGGTAAGCCAGGAACAAATTTACTATATGCTCACTGTTAGTCTTAAAGAGAACTCAGCCTCCCTGCCCTGAGGCCTTCTTGTTGCTGCAAGGTGATTTTTCAGCCACCCCCTCAAGGGGCCTGGGGCCCTGTGCCCCTAAGCGCTGTCTCCACCACTCCCTTTGGCCATACCTGCTCAGGTTATTTCCCACCCTAGGAAAATGACAGTCGACATGGTGTCTCTCTTCTTCCCCATACCTGCCCTGTCAGGCTTTTTGTGATTGGTGAGAAAGAGATCTAAAGGTCTCGGTGAGTAAGGAGGGGAGGTGGTTATTAGTCCTCAGGAGGCAGCTGTCCACTTTGCCAAAGCTGAATGGCAGCTCTGGCCTGACCCAATTATTTTTCCAGAAAGGGGTCCTTTCACCTCCACAGAATTTGGATGACAGACAACTGGATAATGGAGCCTGATTTATTTACTTATTTTACTTCTGCTTTAGATGAACATATAAGAGCTTATCGAACTGACGGATGCCCTATGATAGAAAGGTGAAAAATGAAGAAATAGCTCAAGGCAGCCCAGGAAACCAAATAAAGGAAATCCCTCAGGCTTTGGACTCACTAGAAGGAAAAGGCAAGAAATGACCCCCTTCTCAGGTATGTTGAGGGTGCAATGGCTACCATACTGCCTCTGAGCTGGGTGGAGGGTGGGGAGTGCATCATAGCTTTTGAAGAGAAGGGAGGTAAGTGTAAAACTTGAGTCTACTGAGCAAAATAGCATAAGCCACAGTCACTGAAGCCTTTTTTGGAAAAATAAGAACTGGAAAAGCTGGGATATGTGCCTTTCTTTGAAATTTATATCTGAAAGTAAAGAAAAAAACTGAGGGAAGGAAAGCTTGTGGAGAAAGAGACACTATGAGATGCAGGGGAGAGGGTCATGGCTTAGGAAAAGAGAGAAAGAGAGAAAGAGAGAGGATCTAAAAAAGTTGGCCCCAAATACTTTTTTCCTTTAAAAGAGGAGGGAAATGTTTATTCGAATTAACAAAGAAAACAAAGGGAAATCTAATAAACACTGCAAATTTTGCTCCCAAAGTGTTTGTGTCAAATGTCTCCTTTGTCTGTGGTATACTATTAAGCAGACTAGAGAAAAAAATCTTGGGATTGTTTATTTGAAAAAATGAAAAACAATTTCTAACAAGGAAATATGCTTAATTTAATCATTTGGGGAAAACAATGGCATGAAGCAGCTTTTCCTGCTCTGCTATGAAATCCCCTTCTGAGTCACTGGTGTGTCACTAAAGGAGAATGTCAGATGGATATTGTACACACATAATTCTTTTTAAGTGCACCTTGATAGGCAGTATCATTTCTGGGGTAGAAGGCTCTGCCAGCCACCCTAGCTAATCTTGGAAATTGGGATAATTGAGTTTAATCATTATTCTGTCTGCTACCCACCCATGGTTCCCAAGAAAGCATTTCCAAGAGTTTCGGCTCTGACTCAACACCAGTTTTGATGTCTTCCAGGAAGGGGAAGTTCAAGAACAAAAAAGGAGAGAGAGAATCCTTATCTTTGTGATGAACCTACTTAGTATAGTCAAGTTCCCCTGTTTATTTACAATGGTAGAAACTCCTATGCCAAGGAATTTCTGATCAGCACCTGAAGGAAGGCTAGTAGAGTGGGAGGATGGAGTAAATGATGTGGACCAGTCCTGGGTTCACTTCCCAAATTTGCCCTTTATTGGCTGTGTGACTTTAGGCAAGTTCCTTAACTTCTCTGAGCTTGTTTTTTTTCCTTCGTACAATTAGGCTGATAATAATTGCACCCATCTCACATGGTTGTTGCAAGGTTTAAACGAGATAAGGGTATACGTGTTCAGTAGCTACTAGCTATAATAATTATGAGAATTACATTAAAAATTCAATCAATGTAATCTACCATGTCAACAAGCTAAAGAAGAAAAATCATATGCTCATATCAACTGATGCAGGAAAAGCATTTGACAAAAATCTAACACCAATTCATGATAAAAAAAAAAACTCTCAGCAAGTTAGGAACTAAGGAAAATTATCTCAACCTGATATAGAACTTCAAAAAGAACTACAGCTAACATCGTATTTAATAATGAAAGATTGAATGCCTTTTTCCTAAGATTGAGAAAAAGGCAAAGATTTCTACTCTCACCACTCTTATTTAGCATCATACTAGAAGTTCTAGCCACTATAATAAGGCAAGAACAAGAAATAAAATTTTCGTTATTTACAGACAGCAGAACTCTCTATGTAGAAAATTCCAAGTAATCTACAAGAAATTTCCTTAGAACTAAAAAATAAGTGAATTCAGCGAGGTGGCAGGATACAAGATCAACATTCAAAAATCAATTGCATTGCTATATACTAACAAATGAACATGCATAAAATGAAATCAAAATCACAAACTAATTACAGTCATTCCAAAGAAAATGAAATTCTTAAGTATAAACTTGACATAACTCACACAGGATCTGTATGCTGAAATTACAAAAGGCTGATGAAAGAAATCAGATAAGACCTAAATAAATGAAGAGACAGTGTGTTCGTGAATGAGAAGACTCAGCATAGTCAAAATGTCAATTATCCTCAAATTTATCAGCATGCTTAATATGATTCTTACCAAATCTTAGCAAGGTATTTTGTAGACATTGACAAGTTTATTCTAAAATTTATATGGAAAGGCACAGGCCATAGAATAGCTAAAACAATCTTGTAAAAGGGAATAAAGTGGGAGAAATTACTTTATATGATATTAAGGCCAAGACAGTATGGTATTGATACATACGTAGGTGGAATATAGATCAATGGAGCAATTTACACAATTATGCTAAAAATAGTGCTGATAAAGTTGCAAAAGCAATTCAATGGAAGAAGGATAGCCTTTTCAACAAAATAGTGTCAGACCAAGTGGACATCCACAGGTAAAAAAAATAAAAACTCAAACCTCAAACAAAATTGCAAAATTAATATAATTTTAAAAATTTGTTAATATATAAAAATTAACTCAAAATGGATCATAGACTTAAATCTAAAGCATAAAATGATAAAACTTTTATGAATAAACATATGAGAAAATCTTTGGGATCTAGGGCTAAGCAAAGAGTTCTTAGACTTGACACCAAAACATGATCCATAAAGGAAAAATTGATAAATTCAACCTCATCAGAATTAGAAGCTTTTGTTATGGGAAGTCTATGTGAAGAGAATGAAAAGACAAGCCATAAACTGGGAGAAAATATGTGCAAACCATGTATGCCAAAAAGGACTAGTACCTAGACTATATAAAGAACTTTTAAAACTCAACAGTAAAAAAAACAAACAATCCAATTAGAAATGGGCAAAAGGCATGAAGAAACATTTCACAAAAATGGAAATAAAGATGTCAACTAAGTACATGAAAAGATGTTCATCATTATTAACCATCAGGAAATACAACCCAAAACCTCTATAAGATATTGCTACAAAAACTTATAAGAATGACTAAAATAAAAAGTTGTAAAAAAAAAAAAAAAAAAGCAAATACTGGCGAGGATGTGGAGAACCTGGATCACTCATACTTTGCTGGTGAGAATATAAGATGGTGCAGCCACTCTGGAAAACAGTTTGGCAGTTTCTTACAAAACCAAACATACAATTACTATGTGACACAGCAATTACATTATTGGGCATTTATCCCAGAGAAATGAAGACTTATGTTCACACGAAAACCTCATACACAAATGTTATAGTAGCTTCGTTCTTAATAGCTCAAAACTGGAATCATCTCAGAGGCCTTTACATGGGTGAATGGTTAAGCAAACTGTGATACATTCATATCATGGAATACTACTCAGCAATAAAAAGGAACAAATTACTGATAAATGCTGAATGAAAAAGGCCAAACCCAAAATGTTACACACTGTATGATTCCATTTATTTTATATATATATATATATATATATATATATATATATATATGTTTGTGGGGTGTGGGGTGTGTGTGTGTGTGTGTGTGTGTAAAGAGAGAGAGAGAGAGAGAGAGAGAGAGAGAGAGAGAGAGAGAGAGAGAGAGAGAAAGACAGGGTCTTGCTCTGTCACCCGGGCTAGAGTGCAGTGCCATCGTTTTATTTTTTATTTTTATTTTTTTGTATGTATTTTTTATGACAAAGTTTAGAAGTAGAGGAGAAATTAGGGACTTCTAGGAGTTAGGGACAAGAGGGGGTAGTGGCGGAGGGTAGTTGGTGTAGTTGTAAACGGGTAAGAAGAGAGATCTTTGTGGTATTGGAACTATTCAGTATTTTGACTGTGGTGATGGATACATAAACCCCTACACATGTGCTAAAATAGTATAGAACTTAATACACACACACATATAAGGGGAAATACAAGTAAGATTGGTGGGTTGTGTCAATGTCAAAGTTCTGGTTGTGATTTTCATACTACAGTTGTGTGAGATGTTACCTTTGGAGAAAACTGGGTAAAGGGGACATGAGATCTCTCTGTATTATTTCTTATAACCGCATGCAAATCTACAATTGCCTCAATAAAAATTTCAATCAAATAAGGGAACATTTATGAATTTTGATATTATTATTTATTTTCTAGGGAACACTGTCGCCCAAAACCACATTGCTGGTGTGCTCCAGAGTTAAGAGTTGATTTGAGAGCTGACTTGCATTGGGAGTTTAAGTATAAAAGGTTCTGTTTTATGGTTGTCCATTAGGGGACTCCATGGAATTGTCAATGAAATTGTGGAGTTACAACACTGAGCTGCAGCTCTGCCACTTATTAGCTGTTGTGACCTCTGACCAGTGTGTCTGTCTTTTTCCTCATCTTTAAAATGGAAGCTACAATTCTTTCTTCCCAGGGAAAGAATAAGGAGGAAGGGTGCAAGCAGAGAGGCATTGGTTGTCCTTCGGCACCGATTAGTTCTTGAGGACAGGAATGGGGTATGTCCTATTCACATTGGATTACTCACTGTGCCTCAGCCTGGCACAGTGCTTCTCCATAAGAGTGCTATAGACATTTTATGCAGGGCTCTTCTATGTTGTATAAGATTGTCTCACGCACTATGGAATGTTTATATTTCCTGCTTCCCATGTGCTAAATTCCACTGGCATCATCACCACCCTTTCATTATGACAACCAACAAAAAAGCTCCTATATATTTCCAGTTGTCCCTTGAGGAGGTAGTGCCTATGGTTGGGAACCATAAGCATATGTCTCGCTAGTATGTAGTAGGTGCTCACTAAATATTTACTGACTACCTGCTTGACTGATGGATTTTTTCCCCTGGGTTCATCTAACCACTGGATTCTGGAACTGGCCTCTCTGCATGTTTGTTTGCAGTATCCAGCCCAGTGCCCAGAGAACCATTTCCATGGGCATCATTTCACCAGTATCTTGACTGTGGGAGTGAATGGGTGATTGCCTGTAGGACTGACACAAGCCTGGCCACTTTGGGAGTTGTAAGAGGAGGGCAAAGTGAGTACTTTCTCCCTTACGCATTCTAGGGGCTGCACGGCTAAGGCTTGCAGAGCTACAAGGGTCCCTTCACCACATTGTTGAGCTAATGTATTCACCAAAGGTACAGTCAACTCTCAGTTATCCTTGGATGGAATATCTAAATTACAGTGAAATAATTAGGCACAGTTAGTAGATAATGAAGCACTTCATGAGCACTGTTTACCAGTTTCTGCTTCTTTTTAGTCCCTCATGAGGCCTGCAATCCAGCCCAAATGCTTATTTACCTCCTTCAACCCAGCTAAGATATAAACTAGAAATTCAATAGGTTGAGAGTAAGAAAGAGGGCTTTTTAAGAAGTCCCTGCCCCAGTCAATCTAACATCTCCCTACACCCCCAGATGCTATCAAACTTCCTTAGTTGCCCTACAGAAAAGGGGGTATATCTAGGTGCACAACAAATATACCTCTGCTATGGTCTGAATGTGTCCCCCAAAATTCATATGTTGGAAACTTAATCCCCAATGCAACAGTGTTTGGAAGTGGAGCCTAGTGGGTGGTGCTTAGGTTATGAGAGCTCTACCCTCATGAATGGATTAATGCCACTGTACAAAGACTTTGCAGGAGTGGGTTTGCTCTCTTCCACTCTTCTGCCATCTGAGGACACAACATCCTCTTTTGCCTTTCACCTTCTCATATGAGGATGCAGCAAAAAGGCCCTCACCAGATGCTAGTTCCTTGAACCTGGACTTCCAAGCCCCCCTCTTTTGCTCTCAATTGCACCCATATTTTCTTCACAGAATTCTCCTTAATTTGTAATGATGTATCAATTTGTCCATTTGTTAATGTCTGTAACAAAGTTCCACTAGACTGTTAGCTAAATAGAGGTGGGGGTCAAATCTGTTTTGTCTATAGTTTTCTCCCCAGCACCTAATTCAGTGCCTGGAATACAGTAAGTGCTCAATAAATATATGTCGAATGAATGGATAAATGAATAGATGTATACAAGTGTGGTGTGGAAAGGATTTACTAAACATCTGAGTACA
This sequence comes from Indri indri, assembly GCA_004363605.1. Taxonomy (NCBI): domain Eukaryota; kingdom Metazoa; phylum Chordata; class Mammalia; order Primates; family Indriidae; genus Indri; species Indri indri. Next base: position 24,830 of record RJWJ010002703.1, read on the forward strand.
TCCTACTGGTGCTGTCCTTTTGGAGAGAAATCCTCCTGTTGATCTTAATATTAACTTTGTAATCCATATTCTATTGTTTTTTTTTAGGGGGAGGTGTCAGGATTAGGTGTGACCTACCCTTTATGGCTTTTAAACTTCACCTTCCTACTGAGTTATCCACTAATTTTTTGACAGAGCTAAAATTCGGCCAATGTAATCCACTCTGGCAGGCTTTATAATTCAATAAATGCATAACCATGCAAGGGTATCTGTAGCTACTGGCAGAAGGCCAGTAGATTGGCAAGCCAGATTCCACTGACAGGTGACTTCTTGAAGAAACTTCTCCAGCTCCCTGGAGATAGTTCTGCAAAGACCCCTCTGGGGAATGAAATTGCTTCCCTCCCTCAACTAAAAAAAAAAAAAAAATCCAGGTGCAGATTAAGAAAGAGTTGGCTTGGCTCTGGGCAGAAGTATAAAGTAGGCCAAATCTTTGTTGGAATTTCTTTGGGCAGGTTTCTCCTGCCTTGTGGGGTACATAACACCCCCTCACCCCAAGCACCTGGTGTCTTGCTGCTTTCCCACTTAATTGCCCTCTCTAGGTGACCCCCTAAGTGATGCACTTTTCTCTGCACTTATTATGACTTCTTGGACTAGGTGTGTGACCATGGGCAGTTCGTGACCTTTTTTAAAATTAAAGAAATCCAGTCTTTCAAAAACTTGTGAAAATGTATTTTAAAAAGAAAGGGCCAGGGAGACTGCCACAGCCTTTTGCCAACTGTAGGCAAAGCTCAGAATCCCCTGAGAATACCTGTCTGGGGCAGGGAGATGGGGCCAGCCATGGACTCCAATTCCAGAGTTTGTGTCAAGTCATGATCTTTTGCATTATATTTAAATTGGAATTGGTAAGAGGAGAAAGTAAGATATAGATGTGAAAGAACCTATATAGTGCTTGGCATATAGCAGGTACTAAATAAAATGTCTCAGGGCTGTGTTCTCTGCATCCGATGATAACAGCCCACCGTAGGACAACTAATCTGAATACTATATTAATTTGATATGGGTTACTGTGCTGTTGTTATTTTAGGAATTTGCTAGTTTTCCTACCCCAAGTATTTGTTCTTTGGTGGCCAATGACTTCTGGTAGAGCAATGTTTTAAACCTCATGGGATGAATTTTGAATGGTGGATTATGAGGCGCAGTAGCCAGCTAGTGGGTATTTTCATGACAGCAACCTAGATATTCATGTTCAGAGTACCTACTATGTAATCCATTCAAGATTTAACACATATTTATTATGTCTTGTCTGGTAGACTATTATATTGTTCACCCATATTTGATGTCCCTCCATGCAGTGTCTCTACCTACAGAAGGCATATACTTCCCCACTCCTTTAAATCAAACTCAGACATATGACTTGCTTTGGCCAATGAACTATGAACAAAAGTGGCATGTGTTACTTCTAGGTGGAAGCTTAAAGAACCAGTGCTGGCTTTGCCACTTTCCCTTTTCCATATACTGTGCTGACTGGCAACATCCCAGATGAATCCTTCTCTATCAGTTGGGGTCCCAGAATGAGGGCAACTAACATGTACTATGATCAGAACCTTCCCCACTGCCCTTGGACCAACTTGTGTTGGACATGTAGTATGAGCAGGAAATCAACATTTATTATAAGCCACTGAAATTTTGGAATTTTTCTTACTGCAGCATAACCTACCTTGTCCTAGCTTGTAAAGCTTCCAAAGATGCCAGAAGAGTGACTATAAGCAATTCATATGTAGTTGGTATGTGACAACTCTTCCTTTAGCTTGGGCTAAGGGGCCAACTTCTTGCTTTGATTCTGGTGTAAACATTGAAAAAGCCCCAAGTCACAGAGCTCAAGAAATCCAGGTGTGAGAGGTGGTCCTTTTAAAGACAAAGCCTGTTCTGTGACTAAGCACTCTCTCCCTTTGCCCTCTCTCCGTGGGTAATGAGGTAGAACCTCTGAGCTGGCCCCCAGAGGTCCCAGTTCAGTGGCTGTCAAAACTTTATGGAAAGCATATTGTAAATCTTCACTTTCTCTCATCATAAACCAGTGTGAGAGTTGGCATCTGTGTTGCAAGTGGAATTTTCTGCTTTTAGTGATTTGACACTTAGGCCCTTTTGTTACAAATCCAGTTTTAATTTTCTTAACATAGTCCAGGCACAGCACATAAACCTCTGTACCCTAGGGAGGCCTGTATGGTCAATTCCATTAGGAGCTAAGGGCTGAGTTTTTTATTTTTATTTTTTTTAGTTTGCTGAAATTGATTACAAGTGTTTCAGCAAGTATCCAGGTGATTTTCCTTGTCTGGGTGGCTGACAGGCAAGGGGGAAACCAAGCTGTTGGAGCACACACAGTATTGTGTTGGTATTTATTCTGGTATAAATATTGAAGTTGATGAACTTGGCAAGGTCTTGTATAGGAAGGTCCATACCAGATGGGTGGAAAACAAACCACCAGTGCTTTTTCTAGCTTTTAAATTTGATATTTTCAGAGCCACTGTGTCCAGAAAATTGCAAGTGAAAACTAAGTATCCAATGTTTGATGGACTCTTGTCAGTCCTTATTTTACTTAATCTCTCAGTCTTCAGCATTTCATACAGGCGACTACTTCTTCCTTGCTTTGAAATGTCCCCTTCCTTTGGCTTATGTGACACCTCTCTCTCCTGGTTCTCATCACATCTCTCTAATTCTCCCTTGATCTCTTTTACGGGACCCTCCTCCTCTGTCTGGTTGTTACATGTTGGCATTCACCACAGCCCTGTCCTAGCACTTATTCTTCTTATTCTACATACGATCTCTGGGCAATTTCACTCATTTCCATTACTTTAGCTGATATTTCTATGCTATTTCTGTATCTCCAACCAAAATTTCATTTTAGAATGTCATATCTATATATCTAAATGCCTACCGAACATCTTTTGTATGTCTCACAAGCATCCAAAAATCAACATATCCAAAGGACCATATGATCTCCTACTCTCTCTGCTTCTCCTCCTATATATTCTTTACCTCAATGAGGGCTCCATCATCCACCAAGTTGCCCAAAGAAATACAAATAATATTCAAGACCATTATCTCTCCCTCATCATATCTAGCTAATGCCTATATACTGACAACTCCCAAATCTCTTCATATCTATGTTCCCATTAATTTATAACATCCAAAGAGATGTTCCATAGGCATCTTAAAGTCAATATTTTCCAAATAAAATTCACTAATTCTCCCTCTAGTCTATTTCATCAGCTTTACTTCCCATCATGCCTAAATATCATCCTCTTTCATATGCCATGTGATTTTATGTCTCTATGAATTTACTTAACGCTGTTCTTTCTGCCTGAAATGTTCTCTTCTTTATCTGGAAATTTGCTATTCATCCTTCAGAGTCCAGAACTCATGCCACCTTCTCTGTGAGGCCTCCAATCCCATCTCCTATAATAAAACCCCTATTCATCTGTTTTCCCATGGCTTATATATATAGCTGCTCCAAAACACTTATCATATCATAACACATTTATTTTGCATGTTTGTCTCTCTATTAGGTTTTAAGCTTCTTTGTGGAAGGGACTGACTAATCTTTGTTCCCCCAGCACCTAAAAGTAGCGTGACACAAAGTAGCCCCTCAATTCAGGTTTGAAGAATGAACGAAGAAATAAATGAATATGCTACTGGTCTCTAAATTTTCAGATGAGTATGGAGAGGGTTAGAGATTAATTAGGCTTGAATGGAGAAGGCTATGAGAGTTTAATACATTTCTTCGAGTAACTGTTAATCCCTTATACTTGTACAGCTCTTTAAACTTTCAAACCATAATCAGACACACTGCCTTATACAGTTCTTACAACAACAACATTGTAAGGTTGATGAAGTAGGAATTATTATGTTCTTACAGGAGGCAAAAAATCAGTGTTCAAGGTTATCCAGTTACATAGTCATAGAACTGTGACAGGAACCCAGGTTTTTAGACACCTAGTCCAATGCTCTTGAAATGTTAATATGAGGATGATAAACTTGTTCTTCAGTTCTACAATTGTCCAAACTAGAGTAGATAGGCTTAATTACTATAAAGAGAAAACATGTAATTGGATGAAAAACTAGATACTAGGTTAAGCTACTGGGAAAGATTGTAGTTCTCAATCCCTGCACAATTTGATGAACCCTTCAGCTCCATGAGTCACTGATAACAACAATAGTTACTACTATACGATATGCCAGGAATTGTGCTGGTATGATTGTAGTTAATTTTCATAGTAAGTGTGTGAAATATCTTCATTTACAACATAAGAAAATATTATGTTCAAATAAGTAAATCATCCAAGGTTACACAGCTAGTATTCAGCAGAGCTGGAATTCTAGGCCAAAGTTTGTAATTCTTTTGCCTATATATTTTTTAAAAATTAAAACAGAATTTATTATTTAGAACAGTTTTTAGGTTCACAGAAAAATTGAATGGAAAGTACATATACCTCCTACTCCCACATATGGACAATCTCCCCTGCCATTAACATCCCACACCAGAGTGGTATATTTGTTACAACTGACTGTAACTAATGTACCACTGACAGATCACTATCACCCAAAGTCCATAGTTTACGTTAGGGTTCACTCTTAATATTGTACATTCTAGGAGTTTGGACAAATGTATGATGACATGTGTCTGCCATTATAATATCATGTAGAATGCTTTCACTGACTTACAAATTCCCTGTGCTCTACCTATTCATCTATCTCTCCCCCAACACCTGGCAACCACTGATCTTTCTACTGTTTCCATGGTTTTTCCTTTTCCAGAAAGTCATGTTGATGGAATAATACAGTATGCAGCCTTTTCAGATCAGCTTCTTTCACTTAGTAATATGTATTCATTCCTCCATTACTTAAAAACAGACACATCAACCAATGGAACAGCATAGAGAGCCAAAATAAATCCATATATTTATGGTCAATTAATTTTCAACAAAGGTGCCAAGAATACACAGGGGAGAAAGGACAATAATAGGTGTTAGGAAAACTGAATATACACACGAGGAAAAATAAAATTGGGCCCTTATCTCTTATTATATACCAAAATCAACTCAAAGTGGATTAAAGACTTGAATGTCAGATCCAAAACTGTAAAACCACTAGAAGAAAACATAGGAGAAAAGCTTTATGTCCTTGGTCTCAGCAATGATGCTTTGGATATGACCCCAAAAGCACAGGCAACAAAAACAAAAATAGACAAATGAGATCACATCCAACTAAAAAGCTTCTGCACAGCAAAGAAAACAATTAACAAAGTGAAGTGACAATCCACAGAATGGGAGAAAATATCTGAATAGACATTTCTCAAAAGAAGACCTACAAATGGCCAACAAGTTATGAAAAATGCTCAACATCAGTAATCATCAGGGAAATGCAATTAAAATCACAATGAGGTATCACTTCACAACTGTCAGAATGGCTTTCATCAAAAAGACAACGTGTATCAAGTGATGAAGAGTATGTGGAGAAAAGGGAACAATTGTACACTGTTGGTGGGAATGTAATTTAGTACAGCCATTGTAGAAAACAGTATAGAGGATCCTCCAAAAACTAAAAATAGGATTATTATATGATCCAGCAGTCCCACTATTGTTTATATATCCAAAAGAAATGAAATCAGTGTGTTGAAGAGATATCTGCACTTCCGTGTTTATTGCAGCACTATTCACGATAGCCAAGATACGGAATCAACTTAAGTGTTTGTCAATGGATGAATGGATAAAGAAAATGTATATATACACAATGTGGAGGATGTTATGCTATATGAAATTGGCCATTCACAGAAAGACATATACTGTATGATCTCACTTATGTGTGGAATCTAAAAAAGTTGAGCTTACAGAAGTAGCAAGCAGAATCGTGGTCACCAGAAGCTGGGAGGGACTGGGGAATGGGGAGATGTTGGTCAAAGGGTACAAAATTCCAGTTAGACAAGAGGAATAATTTTTTGAGATATATTGCACAGCCTAGTGACCATAGTTAATAATGTATACTTCCAAATTGCTAAAAGAATATATTTTAAATGTCCTCATTGCAAAAAATGATAAGGATCGGGGGTGATGGATATGTTAATTAGCTTGATATAAACATGCCATGACACATACATATATCAAAACATCATGTTGTACCCCATAAATATATACAGTTATTATTTTTCAATTAACAATTAAAATTAAATTTTAAAAAGTAGATGAAAGGGATACTGGGGACAGGGGACAACGGACTGGCTCATTGTTCAGGAACAAACTTTACTAAAAAAAGACTCCCATGTCTTTTCATGGCTTTATAGCTCATTTCTTTTTAGCACTGAATAATATTTCACTGTCAGTTTGTTTATCCGTTCACCTACTGAAGGACATCCTCGTTGCTTCCAGGTTTTGGAAATTATGAGTAAAGCTGCTGTAAACATCTGCGTGAAGGTTTTTGGGTGGATATAAGTTTTCAACTCCTTTGGATAAATATCAAGCAGAGCAAATGCTGGATTGTATGGTGAAAGTATATTTGCTTTTGTAAGAAATAATCAAACTGTCTTCCAAAGTAGTTGTATCATTTTGCATTCTCGCCAGCAATGAACGAGAGTTCCCGTTACTTACTCAATAGCCTCATTTGATGGTGTCAGTGTTGTGGATTTTGGCCATTCTAATATGTGTGCAGTGGTATGTCGCTGTTGTTTTAATTTGTACTCCCCTAGTGACATCTGATGCTATGCAACTTTTTATATGTTTATTCTCCATCTGTATATCTTCTTTAGTGAGGTGTCTGTTCAGGTCTTTTGCCCGTTTTTAATCAGAGTGTTGTTTTCTTACTGGGGGGTTTTAAGAGTTCTTGTATATTTTGGATGACAGTCCTTTATCAGATATATCTTTTGCAAATATTTTCTCCCAGTCTGTGGCTTGTCTTTCCATCTCTTGAGCATTTATTTTTAAATTTTTTACACTTTATTTTAAAAACTAATTTAATTTGACAAATTATAATTATATAAAATTATGGAGTACACGGTGATGTTATGATATATGTATACAGTGTGAAACTATTAAGTCAAGCTAATTAACATGTCCATCACCTTAAATACTTAGCATTCATTTCTCTTGTCTAACTGCAACTTTGTACCCATTGACTAACATCTCCTCATTCCCTGCCTCCACCCCATAGCCTCTAGTAACCACCACTTTACTCTCTGTTTCTATGAGATTGATTGTTTTAGATTCCACACATAAGTGAGAATATTCAGTTTTTGTCTTTCTGTGCTTGTCCTATTTCACTTAGTGAGCCTGTAATATTTTTTGGAAGCAGGAAATAATTAAAAGCTTCACAAAAGTAAGTAGAGTAATATAACATTTATGTATGTATCATGCAGAATTTACAAATGCAAAAACTTTGTGTCATACTTCAGATTTATATATTTACAGTAAGCAAAATACTACTGAAAAAGTTGACTTTCCTTTTCTACTTCTCCCCATTTCTAATCTTCTCCCTTCCTAAAGGCAATCACTATCATAATTTTGGTGTATATTCTTCCAGTCTGATTTTATATGTTTACTACAAATACATGTACCCATAAATAATATGTAATATTATTTTGTGGGTTTCAATTTTTTTGTATAGGTCAAATCCCCAAAAATGGTAAAAGAGGGAATTCCAGGGCTCTGTATTTTCCAAGATAAGCTGGCAAAAACTATCAGAATCAATTTTTTGGAACTCCAGAATCTAGTAAAAAACTTACAACCCCCAGGGGAGAACTTAACAAAGGAAGAAGCTGCTGCATTGTGGTAAGACAGGGTATTGTGGTAAGACAGGGTATTTTATTTCAGGGTATTGTGAGGGTACAAACATTATGGTTACACTTTATGTCTTTGCCTCACCCAAGTGCGGGTTAAAGGCATGCCCTTCCCCCCTACAGTGCTCCCCTCCCCCAAATCCCCCTAATCCCTGGAGAGTATTTCAGCCATGTGATCACCCTAGTGTTGATCAGTTAGTACCAATTTGATGGCGAGTACAAATGGAGCCCATTCTTCTGCTCTTGTGGTGCCTCACTTTGGATAATGGGCTTAAGTTTAATCCAGGAAAGTATAAGAGGTTCTAGATCACTGTCATTTCTTATGATTGAGTAATATTCCATTGTAAACATATACCAAATTTTAATAATCCACTCATGGATTGATGGGCACTTGGGTTGTTTCAGTACTGTGACATTTTAAATTGCCTCTCTACCATCCCTCACTCTGGAGTTTGGCAGCAGCCATGAAGATGGCAGCCTACACTCTTGGTGCAGGATTCCAGTGCCAGAGGGAGCATCACAGACATTATTCGCTCAAAGAATTGTCATTGTTTGTTATGACATGACTCTGGAAGCTTCCTCAAAGAATAGTGCAAGGGCTTACCTTTGCTTTGCTGACTCAGAGCATTGCCAGGGCTGGGGAAACTTCTTGGGTGGCATTGGTTGAAAGCATTTACAAGAAAAAGTATTGGATGTAGGAGCCTGGGCAAGGGAGAACAGTCTGGACAAGCAGCAGACACAACAAAAAGGCTGGGAAAGGAGATACATGGGAGTAAAAGAATATTTTAAAACTTCCATGTAAAGTGAGGAATAAAGAAAGCCATGCATAAGCCCAGGGCTAGATACCTGCTCATAAAAGGCCTAAAGGCCCTACACTTTCACCTCTGGTTGACCTCCAGTCTCCACGTAGGCAGGAAGTGAGAACTAAGGCTAAGATAGAGTTGTAAACACACTGGTTAAGTGTCGAAGGAATGTCTTCAGACAGAACCAATCTGCGAAGACTGGGAGAGTAGCTTTTTTCTTTTCTTTTTCTTTTTTTCACCTTGGTTCCAGGTATTTAAGGAAATTCCATTAAAACACTAGGTTATCACTAAACTAATAGAACACAGCACACTTACAGCTGTGACTCAAGGGTTGCAAAAGTGATCTATGTAACCAAAAATATTTGTACCCCCTAATATTTTGAAATAAAAAAAGAATAGAGAAGCAAGAAAAAAACTAATAGAATACAGACTTGAGTGGTCACACATGACAAAGAATATAGGCTTTATAAAAATAGCTTAAGAAAGACTAAACAAACAACAAAAAACAAATTAAAACAACCTATATCAAGCAGCAATTACAAATCTAGTTAGACAGAGAGAATCTCATTCCCAGAATCTGATTTCTAGAGTTGTCACACTATAATATTCCAAATTTCCAGATTTCAACAAAAATTATAAGGCATGCGAAGGAACAAGTAAGTATGCCCATTCAAAGGGAAAAAGTTAATAGAAATTATCTCAGAGGAAGCCCAGGCGATGGACTTACTAGACAAAAACTTTAAATCAGCTGTCTTAAGTATGCCCAAAGAGCTAAAGAAAACTATGGGAAAGCATTAAAGTAAGCCAGGAGAAACACCAAATAGAGAATATCGGTAAAGAGACAGAAATTTCTAAAAGGAACCAAATAGAAATTCCAGAGCTGACAAGCACAATAAGAGACATAAAAAATTTACCAAAGGAGTTCAACAGAAGATTTGAGAAGGCAAAAGAATTAGCTAACTTGAAGATAGACCAATTTAAATTATCCAGTCTGAGAAAAAGAACAAAGGACAATGAAAAGAACATATGTATATGTTGGTACATTTTATGTGAACACCTCTAGAAGAAGAGGAGAAAAAGAAATAGGCAGAAAAAATATTTGAAGAACTAATGGCTGAAAACTTCACAAATTTGATGAAATACATAAAGCTGCATATCTAAGTAGTTCAATGAACTCCAAGCAAAATAAATTTAAAGAGATCCATACCAAGACACATTATAGACAAACAGTCAAAAGCCAAAACTGAAGAGAGAATCTTGAAAGCAGGAAGAGAGAAGAAACTGGTTGCATACAAGGGATCCTAAACAGGATTAATAGCCAATTTCTCTTCAAAATTCATTGAGGTGAGAAGAAAGTGGGATGACATAGTTAAGTTGCTGGAAGAAACAAAACAAAACAAAACAAATCCCATCAATCAAGAATTCTAGATCTGGCAAGGCAATACTTCTAAAATGGAGAAATTAAGACATTCCCAGATAAACAAAATCTGAGGGAGCATGTCACTACTAGACCTGCCGTATAAGAAATTCTAATGGGAGTTCTTCAGATTGAAAGGAGATGACATTGGACAGTAACTCAAAACCATATGAAGAAATAAAGAACAAGAGTAAAAGTAGCCAAAGAGGTAAATATAAAAGCCAGTATTATTGCATTTTTGGTTGGCAACATCTCTTTTTTTCCTACATAATTTAAAACACAAATATATAAGAAAATAATGGCTATTCAATGTGAATGGGTACAAAATGTGTAAAGGTATAATTTGAAAAATAATAACATAAAGTGAGGTGGAGGCATAAAGGATCAACACTTTTGCATACTGTTGAAACAAAGTTGGTATTGATGCAAATTTGATTGTTAGAAAGTTAAGATGTTAATTGAAATGCCCAAGATAACCACTAAAAAAACTATAAAATGTACAGAAAAAGAAGTGAGAAGAGAATCAAAAAAAGTACACTAGAAAAAGATCAATTAATCACAAAATAAGGTAATGAAAGATGAACCGAGGAACAAAAAAGATATAAGAAATACAGGAAACTAATAGCAAAATGGCAGAGGTAAGTCCTTCCATATCAGGAATTACTTTAGACATGACTAGATTAAACTCTCCAATTAAAAGACAGAGATTGGTAGAGTGGATTTTAAAACAAATCTTTTTCCAACTGTACATTAAGACTCACTTTATATCTAAAGACACAAATGGAAAGTGAAAGGATGGAAAAGAAATTCCACACAAATAGTAACGAAAAGGAGCTGGGGTGACAATACTAATATCAGACAAAACAGATTTTAAGACAAATATTGTTATAAGACACAATTAAGGCCATTCTATATTGAAAATAGAGTCAATTTATCAAGAAAATGTAACAATTATGAACATACATGTGCCTAGCAACAGAGCCCTAAAACATAAAAGGCAAAACCTAACAAAACTGAAGTAAGAAATTGTTCTATAATAATTGCTGGAGACTTCAGTACCCCACCTTCAATAATGGATAGGACTAAACAGAAGATCACTAAAGAAATAAAACTCTTCAAAAACATTATAAACCAACTAGACCTAACAGACATATATAGAACACTCTACCCCCAAACAGCAAAATATATATTTTTCTCAAGTGCACATGGAACATTCTTCAGGATACACTATTTTTTAGGCCACGAAACAAGTTTTAACAAATTTTAAAAAATTGAAATTATACAATGTACCTACTCTGACTACAATAAAATGAAATTAGAAATCAAAAACAAGAGGAAAACTGAAAGAATCACAGATATGTGGGAATTTAACAACACACTTTCAATCAATGGGTCAAAGAAGAAATTACAAATGAAACTAGAAATTATGTTGAGATGAATAAAAATTAAAATAAAACATACCAAAACTAAGGTGATGCAGCAAAAGCAGTTCTTACAGGAAATTCATTGCTGTACATGCCTACATTAAAAAATGAAGAATGATCCCAAATCAATAACCTAACTTCACATCTTAAAAAAGTAGAAAAAGAAAAAACTAATCCCAAATCTAGCAGAAGGAAGGAAATAATAAAGATTAGAGGAGAGATAAATAAAATAGTGAATAGAAAATCAATAGAGAGAATCGACAAAACAGAAATTGTTTTTTGAAAAATACTTTAAAAATTGATAAAACTTTAGCTAGAATGACCAAGAAACAGAAGACTCAAATTAATAAAATCATAAATGAAACTGGGGACATTACTGCAGACCTTATAAAATAAAAGGGTTTTAAGAGAATGCTATGAGCCATTGTATGCCGGCAAAGTAGATAGGCTAGAAGAAATGGACAAATTCCTACAGACACAAAACCCAAAATGACTTAAGAAGAAACAGAAAATCTGAGCAGACATATAACAAGTAGAGAGACTGAGTCAGTAATCAAAAGCCTCCCTAAGAAGAAAAGCCTAGAACCAGATAATTTCACTAGTGAATTCTATCAAACTTTTTTCCATTATCTTTTATTTGCATATATGCATGGGATACAAGTGCAATTTTGTTACACTGATATTAATATATTGCATTGTGGTGGAGTCAGAGCCTTCAGTGCATACATCACTGAAGCAACAGACATTGTACCCACCAAGCAACCTCCCATCATCCCCCTCCCCTACTCCTCCCTACCTCTCTGAGTCTCCATTGTCCATCATTCCACACCATGTGTACACATTATTTACCTCCCACTTACAAGTGAGAACATACAGTATTTGTCTTTCTGTGTTTGAATTATTTCACTTAAGATAATGGCCTTCAGTTCCATCCATTTTGCTACAAAAGACATGATTTCATTCTCTTCCACTTCTAACTAGTACTTCATTGTGTATATATACCACATTTTCTTTATCCAATCCTCCATTAATGGATATTTAGGTTGACTCCATACCTTTGCTATTGTAACTAGTGCTCCAATAAACATATGAGTGCAGGCATCTTTTTAATATATTGATTTCTTTTCCTTTGGGTAGATACCCAGAAATGAGATTGCTGAATATATGGTAGTTCTATTTTTAAGTCTTTGAGAAATCTCCATAATGTTTTCCATAGATATTGCACAAATTTACATTCCTACCAACATAAGTATTCCCTTTTCTCTGCATCATCACCAATGTCTGTAATTTTTCATCCTTTTAATAATAGCCATTCTGATTGGTGTAAAAATAATACCTCATTGTGATTTTATTTTGCATTTCTCTGATGATTGGTGATGTTGAACATTTTTTGATGCTTGCTAGCCATTTATGTGTCTTCTTTGAAGAAATGTTCATTCATGTCTTTAGCCTACTTTGTAATGGGGTTAATTATTTCTTTTGTTGTTGTTACTGAGTTATTTGAGTTCCTCGTAAATTCTGGATAGTAGTCCCCTGTTGGATGTATAGTTTGCAAATATTTTCTCCCATTCTGAAGGTTGTCTGTTCACTCTATTGATTATTTCTTTTGCTGTGCATAAGCTTTGTAGTTTAATTAAATCCAATTTGCTTATTTTCGTTTTTGCTGCCTGTGCTTTTGAAGTCTTATCCAAGAATTCTTTGCCTAAACCAATGTCCAGAAGCGTTTTCCCTAGGTTTTCTTCTAGTATTTTTATAAATTCAAGTCTTACATTTAAGGCTTTAATCCATCTTGAGTTGGTTTTTGTATGCAATGAGAGATAGGAGTCCAGTTTCATTCTTCTGTATATGGCAATCTAATTTTCCCAGTACTATTTATTGAAAAGGGTGTCCTTTTCCTAGTGTACGTTCCTGTCAACTTTGTCAAAGATCAGGTGGCTATAAGTATGTGGCTTTACTTCTGGGTTCTCTATTCTGTTCCATTTATCTATGTATCTATTTTTATACTAGTACCATGCTGTTTTGGAAGAATTAACACTAATCGTTCTCAAATCCTTCCAAACAAACGGAAGAAAGAACAATAACTAACTCATTCTATAAGGCCAACATTACCTTGCTAACAAAGTCAGATAAAGACATCACAAGAAAATAAAATTATACACCACAATATTTTATGACTATAGAAGCAAAAATCCACAACAAAATACTAGCAAACCAAATCCAGCTTCATACGAAGAAGATTATTCATCATGAATAAGTGGGACTTATCCTAGCAATGTAAGGGTGGTGAAACATACAAAAAATAAGTTAGTGTAGTACACTATATTTGTAGAATGAAGAGGGAAAAATCACATTTGATCATCTCACTTGATGCAGAAAAAGCATGTGACAAAATCCAGCATACTTTCATGTTAAAAACACTGAAAATCTAGGAAAGGAAAGAAACTTACTCAAGCTAATGAAGAGTATTTTTGAAAATTGCACAGTTAACATAACACTCAATATCGAAAGAATAAAAGCTTTTCCCCTAAGATAAGGGACAGGACAAGGATAATTGCTTTCACTATTTCTATTCAACATTGTACTGGAAGTTATAGCCAGAGCCATTGGATAAGAAATAGAAATAAAAGGCATCCAAATTAGAAAAGAATAAGTAAAATTATCTTTATTTGAAGTTGACATGATCTTACATATAAAAAATTTCTAAGGAACTTACAAAAACCCATTAGAGGTAATAAAGGAATTCAGAAAAGTTGCAGGATACAAACTCAACACACAAAAATCAGTTGTATTTCTATGCACTAGCAATGAAAAATTTGAAAATGAACTTAAGAAAACAATTTCTTTTACAGTACTACAAAAATAAAGTATTAGGTCATTAAATATGAAATATCTGATTTTGAATCAAAAGTTTATTATATCTCAAACAAGAAGCAATACAATTAATCAAAGTATGTGCCTAAACTATCAACACAGTGATGCCATCTTAACAGTAGCTTGTTTATGCCAGCAGTGAAGAAGCCTGGAGAGCAAGTGGCAATGAAATTGTGAAAGGTGTTTTCACACAGCTTGTTGAGAATGGAATATTTTTCCTTGCAAGAAGTGGTCCAAAGCCTGGAAGAAGTGGTAGTCAGTTGGTGCAAGGTCCAGTGTATATGGTGGATGCCAGAGAGTTTCCAAGTCCAGCCTATGTAGTTTGAGCAGCGTTGTGTGACATGTGGTTGAGTGTTGTCTTGCAAGAAGATTGGCCTGTCTCTATTGACCAATCTTGGCTGCTTAATCACAAGCATCCTCACCATTTCATTCAATTTGTTGCAGTAAACATCTGCTGTAATCGACTGACCAGGTTTCATGAAGCTGTAGTGGATAATACCAACGCTGGACCACCAGACACCATTAGCTTTTTTTTAAATGAATATTTGGTTTTGGACTGTGTTTTGGTGTTTCATCTTTATCCAACCATTGTGCCAAACACTTGCAATTGTCAAAAAGAATACATTTTTCATCACACATAACAATATGGTGTAGAAATGGTTTACCTTTATGTCATGACAGCAAAGAAAGGCAAGCTTCGAGAATATTTCTCTTCCGACACTCATTTAATTCATGTGGTAACCATCTATCCAGTTTCTTTATCTTGCTAATTTGTTTCAAATGGTCCAATATTGTTGGAATAGTAAGGTCAGACCTTATTGCTAATTCATGCATAGGTTGAGATGGATTTGCTTCTACTACAGCTTTCAGCTCATCATTATCCACTTTGGTCTCTGGTCACCCACGTGGTTCATTTTCAAGATTAAAATCACTAGAATGGAACTTCTCAAACCATGGATGTACTGTGCGTTCATTAGCCACATCTTTCCCAAACACTTGGTTGATATTTCGAGCTGTCTGCACAGCATTGGTTGCATGATGGAACTCATATTCAAAAATAACATGAAGTTTTGACTTATCCATGGTTTCACAAAAATGGCTCTTAAAGAAACTTTGAAACATAATCACAAACCAAACCATGCATTTGAAAGAATGAGGATGTACTTTCACAATAAACATAAAACAAAATTGTCAAAATGAAATGTCAGAGATATCAACTGTCAAACTTAGTACTTAAGGAAATTGAACATTTCATACTTAATAACCTAGTACCTAGATATGAATTTAACCAAGGATGTGAAAAACTTACATACTGAAAATTATGAAATATTGCTGAATTAAATTACACAAAACCTAAATAAATGAAAAGATCTTATGTTCATGGATAGGAAGACTTAATATTGGTAAGATGTCAATACTACCCAAAGCTATTTACAGATTCAACACAATCCCTACCAAAATTCCAACTTGCTTCTTTGCAGAAATGGTAAAGCCAATCCTCAAATTCAAGTGGAATTTTAAGTGGTCCCAAATAGTCAAAAAATCTAGAAAATGTAGAACAAAGTTGGAGGACTTACACTTCCCCAATTTTTACACTTACTACAAAGCTACAATAATCAAAACAATGTGGTACTGGCATAAGGATAGATGTACAAACCAATAGAATGAAGTTGAGAGTCCAGAAATAAACCCACACATCTATGGCCCATTGATTTTTGGCAAGGGCATTTTAATTACTATGGTTTTATTAAAATCCATGCTATTTGGTAGGCAAGTTCTTCTTTGGCCTTCTACAATTTTCTTGGCTATTTTTGGACTTTTATTCTTTCATACAAATTTTATTTTTTTACATAAAACATTACATTTATTAGATGTTATGAGTGCAACATGGCATTTATCACTGTATTACAATTAAATATTAGAGACATTCTCAATATTTGTTTTTCTTTCCTAGTATATAAATATAATTTTAACTGAAAAGGCAAATATACCTTCTCTTAAGAAATTGCAAACAGATATATTTGCATAAATAGCAATACGGATTTGTTGATTTTTGTGAAAGAATTTATTTTAAATAGTAAGTTTGGTTAATATAGTTTAAGTGTTATTTAATTTATTCATGCAACAATTTTTAGTCCACAGAGAATTTCAATAACCCATGAAAATATATTTATGAAAAAAGAAAGAGAGGGACGGAAGGAAGAATAAAGAATATGTTAATCCAACCTGAAATCAAACCAGCATTGTAGACATCATAACAAAAGTACAGTACAGAGGGGAATGTAAATATAAAGTTAAGTAATCATGGGTATTAAGATTGGACCATAAATTTGTTTCTGGTCTGTTAGAAATGGTAAATGTGACTCTCTCTCTCTCTCTCTCTCTCTCTCTCTCTCTCTCTCTCTCTATATATATATATATATATATATATATATATATATATATATATATACACATATATACACAGACACAGACACACACATATATATATAATTTTTATTTCAGGATATTATGAGTGTAAAAACATTTTGGTTACATTTTATGACTTTGCCTGACCCAAGCGAGGATTAGAGGCATGCCCTATCCCTCTACAATGCCCACATCCATTAGTTGTGAGTTTACCCCGCCCAACCCCCTAATCCCTAGAGAATATTATTACCGTGTGAGCACCATAGTGTTGATCGGTTAGTGCCAATTCGATGGCGAGTACATGTGGAGCCTATTCTTCCATTCTTGTGACATCTCACTTTGGAGGATGGGCTCAAGCTCTATCCAGGAAAATATAAGAGGTGCTAGATCACCATAATTTCTTATAATTGAGTAATAGTCCATTGTATACATATACCAAATTTTAATAATCCACTCATGAATTGACGGGCACTTGGGTTGTTTCCACATCCTTACAATAGTGAATTGTGCTGCCATAAACATTCAAGTGCAGATGTCTTTATTATAGAATGTCTTTTGCTCTTTTGGGTAGATGCCTAATAGTGCTATTGCTGGATTGAATGGCATTTCTATTTTTAGCTCTTTGAGGTATCTCCAAATTCTTTTCCACAGAGGTCGCACTAATTTGCAGTCCCACCAGCACTGTAAGAGTGTTCCTGTCTCTGCACATCCTCGCCTGCATTTGTTGTTTTGGGATTTTTAGATAGAAGCCAATCTCACTGGGGTTAGGTGTAGTTTTGATTTGCATTTCTCTAATGATTAGAGATGTTCAACATTTTTTATATGTCTGCTGGCCGCCATTATTCTGTCTTCTTTTGAAAAGTCCACTCTTTGTATGGAACCAGAGAAGACCTCGTATAGCCAAAGCAATCTTAAGTAAAAAGAACAAACTTGGAGGTATCAATCTACCAGACTTCAAGCTGTACTACAAGGCTGTAGTAACTAAAACAGCATGGTACTGGCACAAGAACAGAGATATAGACCTGTGGAACAGGACTGAGAATCCAGAGATGAAACAATCCACATATGGTAATCTAATCTTTGACAGAGCAGACAAAAATATACACTAGGGAAAAGAATCTACTTTCCATAAATGGTGCTGGGAAAACTGGATAGCTACATGCGGAAGATGGAAACTGGATCCCCACCTCTTACCTCTTACAAAAATCAACTCAAGATAGATAACAGACTTAAACTTAAGGCATGAAACCTTAAGAATTCTAGAAGATGATGTTGGGAAGACCATTTCAGACATCAGCCTAGGCAAAGAATTTTTGAAGAAGACCCCCAAAGCAATCACAGCGGCAACAAAAATAAATAAATGGGACCCGATCAAATTAAAAAGCTTTTGCACAGCCAAGGAAACTATCATTAGAGTGAATAGACAGCCTACAGAATGGGAGAAAATATTTTCTCTCTACACATCTGATAAAGGGCTGATAACCAGAATCTACCTAGAACTTAAAAACATCAACAAGAAAAAAATCAAACAACCCCTTCAATAAATGGGCAAAGGACATGAACAGAAACTTTTCTTTCATACAAATTTTAGAATCAATTTGTCAAGTGGTAACAAAAAACACTGTTGGAATTTTGTTTGACATTGCTTTTTATTTATGGATGAATAAGAGAACTGTCATAATGTACATCTCAATTTATTTAGGTCTTTTTATGCCCTTCAATAGAGTTTTAGAAGATTCTGCATAGAGATGTTATACATGTTGTAATCTATTTATTATTTAGGAACCTTATCCGATCTATACCTCATATAGCCATAGGTTCAACCTGAAGGAGGAGTGCTAGTGCAACTCTAGTGGGTGACATCGGGAGTCTAGTCTACCTGCTTCTGTAGCTTACTGGTAACCTCTGGTTCTGTTTTATCTCAATCCTGGAGTATAATTTCTATTTTATGATGGACTACTGCTGGGCCTGACTGACTTTATGACTTGGTGAATATGACAGAACTCAGCTCATAATAAGCAGTTCTGGATACATTATCACTTAATGTCCCATAGTTAGGTTTTCCAATTCTATTAGGGCCCAGCAACATGCCAAGAGGTGTTTCTCAAAAGGTATGTAATTTTCCACTGCAGATGGCATGGTTTTGATCCATAACCTCAGATACTTGTATTGCTTTCCCAGTGGAATTTGCCATTAATTTCACATCACATTTTTTTCCCACCATGGCACATCCACACCATATGGTCTTTAAAATCATATGCTTTACACAGAAAGTCTCCTTGCATCACAACCTTGACCTGTCGTAGAGCCCTATTTTTCTCCTATCTCCACTCAAGATTGACAATATTCTCTGTCACCCAGTATATGGGACACTGTGGAATATTTTGCCTCTAGAACCCAAGAGACCTATCAGGTATTGTGCTCCCTTCTTTGTAGTAAGGATATAAGATACTGCAAGTGTTTTTTTGTGTGTGTGTTTTTGTTTTTGTTTGGGTTTTTTTTGCTTTTTTCGGTATGGAATGGATATTCTTGGCATGTGCCTATTGGACCCCTAAAAATTTTAACAAATTGGCAGGTCTCTGAATCTTTGTAGGAGTTATTTTTCACCACGTGCAGTACATGTGTATCTTGCCAAGTACTCTAGTATATTAAGCCACCTCTTTGCCTTTCCTGCTCAATGAGCATAATGTCAACAATGCAATGAATCTTATGTGATGTCCTGAAATGTGCAGATGGTTCAAATCTCTTTAGAGTGTATTATGGCAGAAAGCAGAAGAGTTAAAATGGACCTGGGGCAACATCGTGTTTATTTTTTTCCATTCCATGTGAATGCAATCTGTTTCTGATACCCTTTTCTGAATGGGATAGAAAAGAACATATTTTCTAAATTGATGGCCACAAACTGTACACCCCACGCCATATTAATCTGCTCTAGTAAAGATACCTGTCCAACTTAGCAACTGCAATGGCCAATGCTCAGTGAATCTAGTAATGCAATGACTTGATAGATTTCCTAATGTTAAATCATCCTCGCATCCCTGGATAAACTTGGTTATTGTGATTATTGTTGTCTCTTTGCACTGATAGGTTTGATTGTTCAGTTTTATTTAAATTTTATTTAGGATTTTGTTTTTCATCTCTGTTCTTAAGTGACACCAACCTATACTTTACTTACTCTGTTTTTGTTCAGTTTTAGTATCAAGGTTATACCAGTGAATAAAATAAGATGGGCATCTCCCCATCTTTTTGTATTTTGTAGAACAGTATGCAGAAGATGGCATTATCAGTTCCTTCAGGGTTTGGTAAAACTGACCTACAGAAACTGCCTGGGCAGGTCCTTTCTTGGAGTGATATTTTTAGTTATAAATTCATTTTCTTTAATGGTCATTAGTATATTCATATTTTTTATTTCTTCTTGAGACGATTTTGTTAAAATTTTCTAGAAAATTACTCATTTCTTCTAATCATCAGCATAAATCATTCTCTAATAATTTAAAACTCTCCATTTTATATGTATTTGTCCCATTTTACATTTCTAATGTTGTTTATTTATACCTTTTCTTTTTTCTTCATTGGTCTTGCCAAATATTTGACTACTGTATTAATCCTTTCAAAGAACCAGCTTTTAGTATTATTCATCACCTCTATATTTTGCCTATTTTTTTATTAACTTATGCTTTTACTTCTATTATTTCTTTCCATCTACATTCTTTGGGTTTACCAGTAGTGTGCTGGAGCCAGCTCATATCAGCTAGCCAGAGTCAATTGTTACATTTTCAGGAAATTTGCCATCTGGTTGTTTAAAAAAGTCATTATTAAAAATTAAACTATATAAAATCATAATTAAATAAATTACATTAAAACAAAGTTAATAAGCATTTAAAGCCTGTCACTCCTTAATTAGTTTACTACACTTTACTATTATTTATACTCTTGAAGCTATTTACATTTATTGTATCTAAGTGGAAGAAATGCTGTACAATGGTATGCTACTGTGCATCTTTTCCCAGTGATGTCATGTTGACAGCCTAAAATTTGCCATGGTTAGAGTATTTAAACCACAGAAATCTGTAAATGCTATAAATCAGTGCTTGATTTATTGTTTTGGTAGTTCTCTAGACTTAAAGTGATGAAGACAATACACATTGAACTGAAAACTGTTATATCTGTAGCCATTGCATTTTTGAGTAACACAACATTTAGGAAATATTCTTCTAGTATTTAAAACTATTGTCTGAGTCAGCAAATGAGTCACTCGGATCACTGACAAGAGAGAGAAGTTCAAAAATAAGTTGTCGTTTCACTTCATCTTACTCATTAACATAAATGAAAACATCAGCCAACATTCATGGTAGAATTACATTCGGAGATATGATTGTTAAATATTTACCAGCACACCACTGCTTTATTCTCTTATTATCCTACCTTCCTGAGTTGAAAGTTTAGTTTATTAATTTTCTGTGTTTTTTGTTTTTTAATACATGTATTTATACCTTTATATTTACTTCTAATTATCACTTTAGCCAGTGGTGTACTGGTAAACAGACTTTCTGAAAAAAAGAAGAAAGAAAAGAAAAAGAGAAAGGAAAAACAACAACAAAAAATGCAAATGCTAGGCATGGTGGCTCACGCCTGTAATCCCAGCACTCTGGGAGGCCGAGGAGGGAGGATTGCTCAAGGTCAGGAGTTTGAGACCAGCCTGAGCAAGAGCGAGACCCCATCTCTACTATAAATAGAAAGAAATTAGCTGGACAACTAAAAATATACAGAAAAAATTAGTCGGGCATGGTGGTGCATGCCTGTAGTGCCAGCTACTGGGGAGGCTGAGGCAGGAGGATCACCTGAGCCCAGGAGTTGGAGGTTGCTGTGAGCGATGCTGACGCCAAGGCACTCTAGCCCGGGCAACAGAGCGAGACTCTGTCTCAAAAAAAAAAAAAAAAAAAAGAGTCCGGGACAGTTTTGATGTCTATTAGTTTCCTTAAGGTGTCATTTAACATGTTCCACTCCACCCCGATTTTAGAGAAACTAAACACCTTAAATAAATTGAGCCAACACTTCAAAAAAAAAATCACTTTGTTGATTTGTAGCATTTGCAGATTTCCATAATGTGAATGTTCCCATCCTGGTTGATTTCAAGCCATTTAACAACTGGCTGGAAAATTCCTGAATATTTAAAAAGCAGCTTCCAGGAGCTCGTACAAACTGGCTGTAGCATACCACTGATTAGCTACATGCCATAACTTCTGGTATGTAGTACTTCTTTCAACAATCAGTTCTCGATATTTAATAATTTTCATTGAGATTTATTCTCTAACATATGTATATTTAGAAATGCATGTGTCATTTCAAAGTCTATGGCTTTTCAAGGGGCTTCTTTTGGTTATTGATTCTCATTTTGTTGCATTATGGTTTGCCTTTTCCAGAATGTAACATAATTGGAATTTTACAGTATTATAGCCTTATCTGATTGGTTACTGTTTTTTATGTGTCTATTTATTAGCTCAATTTTATTGTTTTTTTTCAAGTCTTACATATCCCTAGTAACTTTTGTCTACTTTATCTAGTAGTTCCTTAAAGAGGTGTGTTAAAATCTCTCACTATGATTATAGATTTGGTTATTTCTCATTTTACTTCTGCTAACTTTCACTTTATAGATTTTAAATCTATACTTTCAGATGCATACAAATTAATTTTTAGTGGATGGCTATTTTTTAATAATTAAGTGATGCGTTTCTTTGCCTTAATGTTTTTCTTTAAATTCCATTTTGCCTATTATATCTTTTTCTATCCCACCTTTTTCTTTTAACCTCTCTGTGTCATCATATTTTAGGTATGTTTATCATGGACAACATATAGCTGAACTTTTCATATCTAATCTGAGTGTTTCTGTCTTCAAAAAAGTATTTTTAATCCATTTATTATACATTTATTGTGACTATTGACATATTAGTCTGTGTTTTCTGGTTACCATGTTTTTTCTTTGCTTCTTTTGTTTTCATTTCATGGTATATTATCTAGAGGCATTGATTTTTCAGGCTGATTTTGTTTCCACCTATGACTTGGAGCAGGAACCACATAATTGCTGTCCCCAGGCCAGTGATTAGATTTTTTTCCAAAGGAGAAATCCTTTCAATTCCCCTCACTTTTCCCCAGGCGCACTAGTTCTAAATCTCTGCCATACACAGAATTTGCAAATCTCTTATTCTCTTTTAAGTATTACAATTCCAGACCCTAAGAACTACATCTGGTCTACTCATCTCCTTGAGCCACATGTCTTCAAACTCTAATTATCATTTGGGATATTTTCTTTGTTTCCAGTATATGGAGATTTCCTTTCTTGCTTTCAAGCTCATCTGTACATTTATAGTGTAAATATTAGCCATTTCTACATCTCTGGAATGTGTGAGTTTATGGCATGCGTGTGTGTGTGTGTGTGTGTGTGTGTATGCCAATGGGATGTTGGATAAGTTCCTACACCAGCCTAGGCATTGATCTTGACTGAAAAACAAGCCTTTGCTCTTAACCACTAGGCTCTACTGCCTCCCAGTGTTGTTTTTCCTCTTAGGTTTTCAATATCACCCTTGACGCTGCTGAACATTTTATAAATAAAGAGATAGAATCTGTAACAAACACTTTCTCTATACAATAAAAATAGGTATATCTATCATACTTGAAATCATCAACTAAGGAAAAACAAGTTAGCAAATTAATCATCCTTTATCTACTTTCTAAATGAGCCAATTATTTCCTCCATTATCTAACAATTTGATTCTCAATTCAGGACCTTAATAAATGAAGACATTATTTGTCTATTTTAGTTGCATACCACCTTTCACTGGATACCAGGAGCCAAATTCAGATAGTTCCTTCATATGAAAACAAGACCCAAAATTTGATGAAGAAACTAAAATTTGGTCCTTAAAACTGAAATGAAAGCAGGATCCTGTATAGATATGCTGCCTCTTTTCCCGCTGTAGACATTCTGCTTTGACTAATATATTTAGAAGATTGAAGATCAACACCTGTTCCTCTAGTGGTTCTCTCTTGTACAGTGACCTTTGCCTCACCCTGCATAAATACACACATGGTGATTAAGCTGTCAGATATTATAGGGGACATTTTCAGGGGTGAGGACAATGAATCACTCCTGGAATTTCTCACTAATGGTCCCCTAGATGTCTGCCATCCACCTTGGCAGCTATTTCTTTGCCCACTTATTTTTATTAAGCCAGAGTCTCCAAACGGCCCACTAATGTTGTGGCATTTGAGAATTCTCTATCAAATACAGTGCTTGGACTAGATGACCTCTTACTAGGAGCTCTCCCAATTCTGGAATTTTATGGGTTCAAATTTCAATGCCAGCTTCCACGACTGAGGACTGATATCACATGACATCAAGTTTGTGCTTAGGAAAGTGTCAATGCTCATGTTTATTGCCACATCAGGACTTAACACAAAGTTTTTATCAGTTGTGAACTCTCCAGTGCCCCAGGGCTTCACCCAGTGCGGGAAGAAAAGGGAAGGAAACGAACATTTATTGAGTTATCACATAGCATGTATTATCTTAGTTAAAATTTACTGCCTATGAAAGAGGTGTCATTTCCTCCATTTTATAAGAAATTGAGTTCAAGAGAATTTAAATGATTGGCTGGATGTTGCATATCTAGTAAGAAGTGGAGATGAGATTGGAATTCAAGTCCTCCTTGTTACAAAGTCTTGCCACAACTCATGCTGCCTGTTCATCCATCAATTTATTCATTCATCATATATTTATTGAGTACTTACTATGTGCCAAATAGACACTGTGGATAGAATGGAAAATAAAATAGATAAGGTTCTTGCTCTCCATCATGGTTCATTTACAGCATGAAATTATCCTGAATATGGTAGACCACAGGACAATGTGCATCCCCATGGCTGCAATAAGACTCAAAACATGCACCCATTAAAGTACAGAGTAAAAAAAAAAGGAAAAAAAAAAGACTCAAAACAGGTGACTGATTACAAAGATTCCAGAGGGCCATGGTGTAATCTGATTAGCACTGCTCAGGAGAGGGACTGATCTTTGATCTGATTGTCATATTGTCAGGACCCCCAAAAGATCCTGTTACACTTGACCGAAACTGCTAGCAAAGTGGTATGAGGGGACCTTAATCCTTCTTATGTATATAAGCCTCCAAAAAAACTTTACTGAGATATAAAGTACATACCATTAAATTCACCCTTTTAAAGTATATAATCCAATGTGTTTTTTAGTATATTCACAGGGTTGTGCAACCATCACCACAGTCTAATTTTAGAACACTTTCATCACCTCCAAAGAAACCGCATAAACAGTAGCAGTCTTGCCCCATGCCTGCTCTCCCTCCCTCCCTGCTCCAGACCCAGGAAACCACTAATCTACCTTCTGTCTCCATGGATTTGCCTATTCTGGACATTTCAAATGAATGGAATCACACAGTATACGATCCTTGGTGCCTGATTTCTTTTACTTAGCATGGTGTTTTCAAGGTTTATCCATGTTGTAGCATGTATCAGTACTACATGCCTTTTTATGGCCACATAAAATTCCATGTGTGAATATGCCAGATTTTATTTATCCATTCATCAGTTAGTGGACATTTGGGTTGTTTCTACCTATTGTGAATAATGCTATTATAAGCATTTGTGTACAAGTTTTTGTTTGAACCTCCTTTTCAATTCTTTTGGGCATATTCCGAGGAGTGAAATTGCTGGGTCCTACGGTAATTCTATGCTTAACTTGTTGAGGAACTAACAAACTGTTTTCCCACAGTGGTTGCACCATTTTACACTCCATCAGTAATGTATGAAGGTTCCAGTTTCTCTGCGTCTTCATCAACATTTTATAAGTCTCTTTAAAGTAGGCCTTGCAGTGCTTTAATAATGATAGCAACAACAGTATTAATAGCCAATATTTACTATGTGTCAGACACTCTTCTAAGGACTTCACATAAACTAACTTATTGAATCTTCATAGGTACCTCATATTTCAGATGAAGAAATTGAGGCACAGAAAGAATAAGTAAATTGCCCAAGTTCATACACCTAAAAAGTGTCAGGGCCAAGATTCACATCCAGAACTTTATGTCCAAAGTTTGTGCTTTTGACAAATAGGCAACACTAACTCTAATGATAACAACTCACATTCTGTCTTACACCCATTTTCTCATTTCATCTCACAAAATACCAGTGAATTAGGTGCCATTTTATCACGTCCGTCTTATAAATGAAGTGAATAAGCCATGGAGAGGCTAAGTAACTTACTCAAGGTCACGTGGCTTATATTGGTGAAACCAAGATACCAAGCCAGGTCAAGCATGCTTAGTCCCTCTGTGCATATGAACAGAGCTGAAGTTCAAGTTGCTTCAGTGGTAAAAGTAGAAAGAAAAATAGTACCCAGAAGCAGTCACCACCCTTGGGGATAAAAACCACAGCAAACAGGGTTACCTCAACACTAATGAACTACCAACGACACCTGCTTGCAAACCTTTGCAATTAGAAAGTGAGCGCAAAATTAGCTGAGAGGTTTCAGTGAGACTTGCTGCATGCAAGACTTTTTGGTAAGTAGGAGAGATGTCCAGATAAGAATGCATTTCCCCTAGAGTGTCATCAGCAGTTGGCACTGGTGACAAAGCAGAAGCACTGGCTTTCTTTTAGAATGGTTTTCAATAGCACTTTTGTTTAAAAAAACTAAAAGGTTTACATTCGGTATTTTGTCTTTGTAGGCTAAGAAATCAGTGATGGATTCATTGGATAAGGTACTTGCTTTGATGAATGAAAGATGATGGAGTCAGGAAGCAGACAAATTTGGAAAACATTGGGAAATACCTATCATTCAGGCTGCGGGCTAGACTTAAAAGCTTAAGATTGATTCTTTGTTTTATCAAATTCACAAAGGTGGTGTGGTGGTTAAGTTTACAGGCTACTGGTTCTCTGAGTTCTAATTCTGGACTCTGCCACTTGTTAGCTGTGTAATTTTTAATCAAGTTACTTAACAGCTCTCTACCTCAGTTTCCCCATCTGTAAAATGGGCATCATAGTACCTATCACATAGAATCATGGCGAGGATTAAATGGAGTAATAAGTATAAAATGCTTAGAACAGTGTCTGGTGTATAGTAAGCTCTCAATAAGTGCTTGCTGCTCATATAATTGTAGTAGTAATAATAATAATAATAATTGTATGATAATGCCAAGCATCATCAGGGAAAAATAATATCATAAATCTTAAAATGCACATATCCTTTGCCCTTGCAATCCCACTTTTAGATAATTATCCTAAATAAATAATTATATATTCAATTATGTATGTCCACTGTAACTATGTTTATATAGTGAAAAACTGAAAACCATACATTGATAATATAGACCTACACGTTTTGACAAGAAAGAATCTTTACAACATATTGCTGAGTGAAAAAAAGAGCACATTGTAATTTCTAGTTTTGAAAAATGTGTGTATATATGCTTGGAGAAAAGTCTGGTGGGAATATCTACATATTAGCAGTAAGCTATCCCTGAGGTTTTTTTGGTCATTTTTTATACTCATTTTTTTCTCAATGAACAGGTATTATTCGTGTAATTTTACACAGTCATTTTAAAAAGTCAAAGCCTGCCAGTGTCTGATCCCTCTCACCTGGCAGCGGGTTTGGACACTAAATGGATGCAGCCCAGATTGTATACAAGGTACTTTACATTCTCCACAGCCACGGCGACAGAATCTCAATTAGAACATCAAGGTCTGCCTTCTGCGGCCCCTTGCTGTGTCGGTTCCACCTATGAGCTGCTGTGGATTTGCATAAATTAAATGCCACTGGATAGCTGCCATTGTCTTGAAAAATGGAATGCGATGGGCATGGGGGAGGGAAGGAGGGAAAATTTGCCTTTGTTTCATGGCACCCTCTTGTTAATGCTCATTCAAGACTGCTTTAACCGCAGCTCAGTTGTGGTTTGCTAATTTCCATGGCTTTTTCTTTCTTTCTTTCCTTTTTTTTTTTTACAACGGGGAAAACACTTTGAGCAGCATTTTCTTTCGTGAGAGGCGCTCCTTAGGAAAGAGATGTTGCACAGCAGGATCGCATGCCATGGGCTGTGCATGGGTTTAGAATCACAGAATTTTCAAGTGAGAGGTGCCCTCAGGGACTGCCTGAGTCCAGTGCTGCCTGCAACCGTTATAGCCCATGCTGATGCCGATCTTTTGATAAACAAAGAGCTCATGTCCTTTTTGTAGTTTGTATAATGAAAACTGTCTTTCTCATATTTTCCCTTTATAATTTTTAAAATTTGTAAATAATTTAAAAATTTGAACCCCATGTTCGTAATATTAAAGGTGCTCGATAGTGTTATGTAAATAATTCTGGTTTTGATATTCTACCCTACCGGGGTGGGAATACACAATGTCCTCACAAGTAGCAAAAATCATAAGTCTAAGCCAAGCCTCTCTCCCCATAGCCACATCTCACTTTCATTCAGTCAGTCATTGAGCCACTACCATGTTTCAGGGAATGCACAAGCTCATGTTATATGCCCTCCTGTGAAAAGAGAAGCCCCCTAGATCCGATGAATAAGACTGTGCTTAAATGTGAGTTGGATTCATCCATCCATCCATCCATCAGTTCATTGAACAAATTTTTATCAAGTATCCGTTATGTCCCAGGCAATGGTTTAGGTTGTACAGGAAATGGCAGTGAGGTACAGCTTACATTTCAGTGGGGAGAGAGGCAATAAATACATAAAGTTGGGCAGCTAACAGTGCTGTGAAGAAAACAAAGCAGGGTATGGGAGTGCTTCTTTAGATAAGGTGGTCAGGGAAGGCCTCTCTGAGGAGGTGACGTTTGGGCAGACAGCCGAATGCAAGAAACTAGAGCATGATCAGAGACAATCCTAGGGCTGAAATGCATTATAAGCAGTTATCTAGCATCTATTTCCAGAATTTGCTGGGACTCAGGGCAGAAAGGTCCCCCTGACTTTAGCAGGAGAGAGGACCAGGGTCAGGCAAGCAGTGGGAAACATTTCACAGCCCACATCAGAAACATCCCCTGGAAGCTTGTTAGAAACACAAAATCTCAGATTTCACCCCAGACCTACTGAATCAGAATCTCCAGCTTACCAAGATCTGCAGGTGATTTGCATTCACATTATCATTTGAGAAGCATGTGTCTAGATACCATTCAGGACCACCAAAAGAATAGATCTTGAATGATGGTGTTCTGTAGTGCTTTGGGCGGGGGCGGGGGGGGGGGCATTAGTGGTCCTTCCTGGTACCCTTCAAATCACGCCATGTACATGGTTACTTTCTTGACCAAAAAGGTTGATGTTGCGAGTGAAGTGCCCGACTGCCTCTACAGAACATACTCATCTTTCAAGGCACAGCTCAAGCGTTCTCTCCTCAGTACAGGCATTCCTGACACACCACCCATATCCTCATGGAGCTGAACACTCCTCTGTCTTCCTTTTGACTCAGAACTTTCATTTCGTAGCACCAAAACACGTACAGCAGGGTTGCAATGTATACCCAGCAACTCAGATGTGCAAAAAGGTTCTCTAGAGTTGAACTGAATTACTTCAGGAACTTCCCACCCTGATGGAGAGCGGGGAGGGAGTGCAGACACACAATTCATTGTGCCAATTGAAACATCTGCCTCTTTGGATAAATGCTTAGTCTTGCATGTTTTAACTTCATTTCCCCTCCTCTTATAAAATGTGATGTCTGGGGGTGTTGGGGTTGGGGAGAATGGAGCCTTGGATCCACGCTCATTTTTCCAGATGCTCACTTGTCTGCTATGGAGTGGCTGATCTGGAACAATCCCTGCAGCCCTGTGAAGGGTGATGTGCAGTGGGTCTCCTCAATCTTTTAGGGACTTCATTGGTTGCATCTGTTGTTGAAATCTATGATTGATTCCAAATAGGCTACTGGTGGCCAACTGGTCCTCACTGCTCCTTCAAACTCTGGATTTTCTGCATGCAGCTGCAGGCTATGCAGAAACACAAGTGCTGCGATAGGCTCATGCACTTAGATACCTCCCTTCTTTATTGCTCTTCTACCACCTGGATACCAGATTGCTCCAACACCAAGATGAATGTGGGTCTTCTCCAAGGAGGCTTCACATCTTCCCAGTCTGTTCCAAGTGGGGAACGTGCCTCACTGATTATGTGGTTTCTGCCAGGCCCCTCTGGTATGTGTCCACTTGTCTCCCTCATTCTCTTCTTTCTTCCACAGTTCCACATCTCCAATCCCAGAAATGCTCTTTGCTCCCTAGGCAGGTGGGAACTTCCTTTACATCCTAGACTGAGGTCTTTTCACCCAGGGCTTATAGTAAAACCCTGTGCTTTGCTTCGAATATTAAAGGAAGCTTTTGACATTTGAAAATTTTTTTCTTCCTGGATAAAATCTCGCTCTTAAAACTGTTGTCTAACAAGGGTTCTTAGCCATTTTGTAACATGGTAACCCCCTTTAATAGTCTGATGGTATCTATGGACCCCTTCTCAGAATAATGTTTTTAAATAGGTAAAATAAAGTACATCAGATTGTAAAGAAAGTGAATTATATTGAAATGCAGTTATTAAAATATAAAAATAAATTTATGATAGAATAATATCTGTGCTTCATTAATGCGTTAAATGATAAGATCTAGGGGCAGGTCTGGTAACCGCCATAATTTTGAAGTAATGATGAGGGTAAATAACATTTTGATATAGCTACAGCAATATTAATTTGATACAAAAATGTCTCATTTCTGTTGGTGATGAAGTCATAGCTATGGCTAATATTACTGTGGTATATTTCCTGCATTCATAATAAACATAAATGCAAATTTTTGGTGAGAAATTAGTGAAAATTAAGATGAACCTTGTCCTTTTTGTACTTTAACTTTGGATCCTATGTATTAAAAAAAAACTCATCTATTGAGTAAAAAAACAAAATCTAATCTGACAGTCAAAGCTAAGCGATGATTTTTTGTTATCCACCCACCCCGCCCACCGAAGAGTGGAAACCTACAGTTTCCATGAAACCTAGGGCATCATGACTTCCAGGGAATTAAAGATATGTCAGTTTAATGGTTTAAAAATTACTATGGGGCCCGGCGCGGTGGCTCACTCCTGTAATCCTAGTACTCTGGGAGGCCGAGGCAGGAGGATTGCTTAAGGTTAGGAGTTGGAGACCAGCCTAAGCAAGAGTGAGACCCCATCGCTACTAAAAATAGACAAGATTAGCCAGGCATGGTGACATGCAACTGTAGTCCTAGCTACTTGGGAGGCTGAGGCAGGAGGATCACTCGAGCCTAGGAGTTTGAGGTTGCTGTGAGCTAAGCTGACGTCATGGCACTCTAGCCCTGGTGGCAAGACTCTGTCTCCAAAAGAAGAAAAAACAAAGATTATGGCCATTACATTATTTATTGGCACTACTTTGTTTTCATATCTGTCTCCTGCACTAGACGATAAGCCCCTTAAGAGCAGGGACTGTGTTTCACTCATCTTTGTCTCTTAGGAGCTAGCCTGCCAAATGTCAGCCATTCAATAACCATTCAACAAGTGAATGAGCACACAAACCAGCTTTGCCTGCAAATCTGCAGGACCTAGCAGCCTGCTGAGCCATTTGCCATTCAGCTCCTCTTCATGCTCCAGTGGTTGCAAGCTCCCCATCAAAGGCTTGGCCACTCATCTCAGCTCCAATGCACTCCAACCCTCAGCTTTTAGTCCCTCTTCCTTTCAATGCACACACACAGGCACACACACATCACAGGAGAACAAATCATGTAACAAACAGCAACTTCAGCAATCCTCCTGCCTCGGCCTCCCAGAGTACTAGGATTACAGGAGTGAGCCACTGCACCAGGCCCCATAGTAATTTTTAAACCATTAAACTGACATGTCTTTCACAAATCATTAGCACATCCTATTCATTTGATACATGACTATGATGTTCCTCCTATGTGCCAAGCTTTGAATATAGAGCTGGGATACAGAGGCCAGTAAGCCAGACATGGTTCTCACTCCTCCATCTTGGATCTTACGGTCAAGAGCAGTGCCCTTTGAATTGTGTACTGCACCCCCTTGGGTTCATGGAGAGTTTGCAGAGACTGATATAGGGAGACAAAACCGTCAGAGATCTACGTTATCTCTTCTATTTTATCGAGACTTTTTTTTTATCTATTTTATATATTGAGTTTCATTTTTAGAAAGTGTTTTATGGCTAAGAAATGTTTAAAAACGACTGCCCTAGTGGAAGTTCCTGGCAATGACAGTGGTTCTAAGCTCAACTTCTCAAAGTCACCTTCTTGGAATGGCATAGGAAGAGTTTGTGTGTTCAGGATTTAATCCCAAGAAAGAAAAGTTTCTGTTATCCTTAAAATCTTCAGGGCAGGAGATTTTAGAGGACAAATTCCCTGTCTCTTTGAATGTCTGGGCATCAGCATCTTTCTGCCCTTGATGGAGGTAGGGGAAGGGTCTAAAGGGAGAGCAACCGTGTGACCTCTGTCCCTTGTTGTGGCCCCAGCCACAGGACCTACAGGAAGATGTGGATTTTGCAGAGAATGGAATTTCCCGAGTGGTTATGCCACAGATGCCAAGCTGATGCCTTCTCCCTGGCACCCTGCTTCCCTCTTCTGCCTTTATAAGTGAGATGGCAGAGAGAATTAGGAATACAACCTCTCCAAGGCCAAATGTGGTTAATTCCATTGATGGCTGGAAATCAAGACCAGCATCTTTAATACAGAATGGTGCCTTTTTTAGGCTGCCTCATTTAAATGGAGATGCAAATTGCGTTAGAAAAAAATATGGGGCCCATGGAGACTGTGTTTGGAAACAGATGAGGCATGTGGTGGGAAAACGTTTTCCCCAAGAGTTGCCTTCTCCAGGATTGCATTACTTTGTTTGCTCTTAAAGGCAAATGTGGGCGAAAGAATTTGAATTTGATTGGCTAAGCCATCATCTTCCTTCCCCTGCCACCCCACCCCAAGCCTTGGTAAAGGTCAGACAGTGATGGTGGCCCAGTGTGAATGGTGAGGAATAAGATGGGTGAGGACATAATAGGATTGAGGCCCAGTGGCTTGTGCATAGTGTGAGAGGAATCAATTGCTTGCTCGTTCATTCATTCATTCATTCATTTGATTATTTCCTGAGCATCAACTCAGGACACTTTGCAAGGTGCTGGAAATACAGGGACACAGTCACAGTCTTTGCCTTCTTGAAGCATGGACAGATTACCATATCTCTGTAAGTTTTAGTTTCCTCATTTCTAAAATCAGGTTAATGTAAGTATCTTCCTCATGGGGTCGTTGTGAGGACAGAATGAGTTAAAGAATAGGTATGCTCAACTGGGACATTCTGCAAATTCTATATTAAAAACAGATTTTTCTCTACTCACTTACCTGCTTAAAAGCTTATAAATGTTCCAGGCAAACACATGAGTATTAGGAAATGAGGCAGGACAGGTCCAGAGATTGCTACTATGGCCATGGAATCTATCTATAGGAATTTGTTTCTAGACTTCAACCTGTTAATTTGATCAGACTGTGGCCAGGAATTTATTTCTTCCATTTGTTAAGGGTGCTCAATTTTACAACTCCAGCTGCTTTCTGCCCTGATGAAATTCCAGCCCAGTTAGTGATTTATTTCCTGATTGACTTTGTTCCTCAGGGGCATCATGTCTATACAAAAACTTAGGTCCTAGCTCCACTCAAAAGCTGCAATATTAGTGGAATTGTTCCCAAGAACAGGGATCCTCCAACCCTAAGGCCCATGGGTCCTCCCTTAGTCAGAGTCAGCTCAATGAGCCTCTTTGTTTCAGGGTCCCTTGTTTTCTTGAGTATATGTTAGGGAATACCCTGAAAGTGAGCTTAGGTGAGCCTCTGCCTTTGATGGCTTATATTTATCCTACAGAATAAAATTAGATTGCATACTATGCTTAATTCTAAGGCTGGCAGCAATCTTTATAAATATACAGAGGTATCTTTCTGGTAACAAAACACTGAGCTGCAATGAACTATCCATATTTTGAATGTGTCTGATTTATATGTTTGAAGATGACTGAAATTGTTGTCTTTGTGGAATTCATACATTAATACATTAAATGCACTTTGGAATTATACCATAAGCCCCTGTGGAATCATAGCCTTCGGTATAATTTTATAACCTATTTAAAATACCTACTTTGGCTAGGACTGAAGAGCAAAACCAGTCAGTTTGGTGGGAAGTCCAAGCTAAGCACTATAGCATGGTGGTTAATAGCACAGGCTCTGGAGTCAGACTGGCTGCACTGTAAATCCCAGCTTGGCTACTACCCAGCTGTGTGACCTTCAGCAGGTCATTTAAACTCTCTGAGCCTCCATTGATTCACCTCTAGAATGGGGTAATTATAGCAACTGCCTTATCAGGTTTCTGTCAGTGATAAATGAAGAGGGCCTGGCACATAATAAGCATGGAAGACTGTAGAACTATTTACCTAGATTCTGTGCCCCTTCTTGTAGTGTCCCTCTCTATGGAATGGTAACACATCTCTGTCCTTTTGAATGCAGGCTTGGTCACGTGATTTGATTTGACTAATTACATATGAGCAAAAAATGACATGTGTTATATTCAGGCAGAGGCTTTAAGAGCCAGTGTATGGTTTTCATATACCCTCTTTCCTCTGCTATGTAGCTGCAATGTTCCAGGTAGAGGTTGATCTATGAGGACTGTCCAGAAAGTATGCAGCCATTATTATATAACGAGAATGCTTTGTGTGACATTGATGTAACCTGGCAGCCAAGGTGACTGGAATGTGCATGCGTGAACAGTGATGACTTCACTGTACTAGTCAGTGGGGCACTAGACGCTGTGGAGTGAGCACGTGTATTGTGTGGCCACCACATTCAAAACGACTGAGCAAGTAAACAACAAATCTGCATCAAATTTTGCCTTAAGCTTCAACATTCCTCTGCAGAAACTATTCA
The DNA here is from genome assembly GCA_004363605.1 of Indri indri. Lineage (NCBI taxonomy): Eukaryota > Metazoa > Chordata > Mammalia > Primates > Indriidae > Indri > Indri indri. The sequence continues at coordinate 59,508 of RJWJ010002703.1, forward strand.
GGTGATTCGGAAGGCTTTCGGGGATGACGCGATGAGAGCAGTGCAAATAAAAGTGTGGCACAAACGCTTCAAAGATGATCAAGAATCTGTTGAAAGTGATCCACGTTCTGGAAGGACTGCAACAAGCAGAACTGAGAATGCTGAACGTGTACGGGTTAGGTTAAGAGATGCTGGGAGAACTGTGTGAGGTCCCAAGATGCCTACTTTGAAGGGGACTGAGGTGTCATTGTCCTATGTACAGCATTTCTTGTATCTCCTATCTTCTTCAGTAAATGCCTATATTTTTCACATTACATGGCTCGATACTTTCTGGACAGACCTCATATTAGCCTGCATCCTGGAGTGAAGATAGTATGGAACAGAGGCTAACCAAGCCATGAGAGACATACAGCATGAATGAGAAATAAACCTTTGTGGTTCACAACTGAGATTTTAGATTTATTTGTTACTGCAGCACAATTTCACCTATCTTGACCGATATAAGAAGTATTAAATAAATATAAACTCTTATTATTAAGTGGAATCTCCCTCTCGTTCTACATAAAATCCTAATACATCATGCTAGTGCAAATTTTAGTAATTCAACTGGCTGCTTTATCTCCACCAATGGATTTCAAACCTGTACAATGACGAAGCCACCTTTTCAAATAAAGTTCCATATCGGACCTCGATTTATAAATCACATAAAAGCAGTAGTTTACTAATATAAATTTATTTACTAGCCCAGATACATATCTACTTGTAAAAATTATTAAATATAACTATTTTGATAAACACAAATATTTGAAATTGGGAGTTATGATGCAGTTGTATCCATTCATTTCTTAATTTGTTTTGGTTGCACAGTGGTAAGAATATTTTGATCCTCACAGATATGTATTTGCAAATGGCAATGGTTTTTATTCCCTCACTTGATAACATACTGTGGAATTATGGTATATTCTTGGATTAAACTGAATGACAAGTGACGTTTGAGTCTTGCACAAAATCGAATCTACTGAGCATCGCAAGCTAAAGCACTTGTTGGCCTTCAATGTGTTAAAATGTGACATCTATAACATTTTTGAGCATTTGCATTGTTTTTAGTTTCATGTTCTTCAGTTAAAAATTTCAAGTTGCTTACAAATATTTTTAAATGATATCCAAATGGGTTTTAGAGCCCCTAGGCCATTTCTTCAGAGTACTTGGAAGGAAACAAAACATTTACAACAGCCGTGTTTTTCAAGTATTACTCATTGGCATACCACCTTCACTATTTTTGCTATATACATAAACCACCTATCCTATTATTCACTCAATACTTTTCATCAGATTGACTCACTTCTTTAACAAAATAGCCTCTCAAGAGATCCATTGTACAACATGGTGATTATAGTTAATAACAATGTATTATATATTTGAAAATTGCTGAGAGTAGGTTTTAAGTGTTCTCATCACAAAAAATAAGTATGTGATCATATGCTAATTAGCTTGATTTAGCCATTCCATAGTATTTATCAAAACATCATGTTGTAAATCAGAAATATATATAATTTTTGTCAACTAAAAAGTGGAGCTTCATCCTAAGCAATAATATTTCTGAAATAATGGGCTTGATATTTTATAATATTATAGTAGTATTTTTCTAATACACGTCAAAATAAATATATATATTTTTAAATTTTAAAGTTAGTCTGTTTACCAGCTTCTTTTCTGTATTTGCTGGTGGTTATAAATACCACAATTACGGAAATTATTGACTGCAATCCAAAGAAATCTGTTTGACTCTGTTTTTTATATGAGTACGTGATAAAAAAAAATCCTGAATTACTCTAATTAACACCTTGACTTAGTATCACATGGAAACAGCCTAACATTGTTATATTTTATTCATACTTTTCCAGAAAAATCACTAGCGCATGGAGGGGGAGACAGCTTTACGTGTGGGCTGGGGCATGAGAGTTATTAGGGTAACTCAGGGCTCCCTGCTAAGCTTCAGGCTACATTCCTAAAGCGAGTTCCCAGAGAAATTACGTGGTAGCAGTGAAGGACTTAATCTAAGAAAGTAAATGTGTCTGTAAGAATTTAAACTGTAGTTTTTTCAGACTATAAGAAAGCAGGGCTGCCATCAGTACATTACAGAGCTACATTGATTCCTTGGGTGCTTAAGGACAGTGGGTGGCATCAGAGACTTCTGAGATAAGGGACGTATTGAATAGTGGGGAGCAAAAAGTCAGAAAGTACCTCCATTATAATTTGACTTAAATGATAACATCCACTGACGTTTCAAAACTTTTTTTCCTGTTTCTGACAGACCTAGACAATTGACGGTGTCTAAGGAAAACTATAAAGGGGGCAAATGTGAACTCGGTGAGCAATAGAAAATCTTCTGGAAATATCCTGAGGAAAAAAAGGCCAGTCCACATTAAAGTCTCATGGACTTATAGCATGAGTCCTCCTCAGTAAAGACTCATAAACATCAGATGCTCTTTTGTCTAGCTCCACAACAGAGCAACAGCAAGCAACAATTGAAGAACAACTTGGAAATCCAGTGGTTGGCTAATTATTTGGTTACCTTCTGCCTTTGCACTGTGAAACAGCCTGGGTTTGACTCTACCATTGGAAAGTCTCTTGCCACTTGTGATACTTGATGAAATGACATTGCAACCTGATTGTCTTTGACTACTTAAACCTCCCTCCATCACTGATGCATGAGGATCCATCAGGCCAGGTGGCCAAACAAGAATATTTTGCTTTGACTTTCAGAGACCAAGATTTCGAACCAGGAATCAAGAGAGAAGGTAATCTTGCTCTTGTCACTTCAGCTTCTCCTGGCTTGGTCATTTTGGTTTAGGTCAAAAATGTTTGACCAAACACAATGAGATAAAAGAATTCTGAAGACCTTCTAGTGTTTTGGTCACTAGGTCCTCCAGGAGGCGACTTTGTCTTCCCAAATGTGCCACTCTTATGTAGAGTGGGAGTTCCATGAACATTGGCTGAGGAACTTAGCCAAAAGGCAGTATTCACCTTCTCACATATGGCACCAGGAGACTGAACCAGAATGCTCATTGCAGCATTGTTTGAAATAGCATAAGATTGGAATCAGCCTAAGAAATCATCCATGGGAGAATGGATAAATAAAATGAGGTATATTCTTACAATGCAAGACTATAACAGTGCATATGAATAAATTTAAAGTACATGTATCAATTATGGATCCAAGTTGAAAACACACTTACAGTTATTATATCCTTGACACAAAGGATGGCAACATGTAAAGCAATATTGTATATTGTTTAGGGATACATTCGTATGTATACATTTATATGTAGTAAATATACAAACAAAGGACACAACCATCTTCAAGACAGAGGTTATCTCTGGGAAGAAAGAGAGGAAAATGAGATCAGGGAGGGGTATAAAAAAGGCTTTGACCATATCTATAATAGTTTATTTATTAAGCTGGGTGGTAGATACATAAGTGATTATTATATTTTTCTTTATATCACTTAGATATATTTCATATTTTTTGTAAATTTTAAGTATTATCCAAATTTTCTCATTTTAACAGCCCATCTACAGTGGCCCACCAAGTTTCAATGGTCACTTATATGAACTGAGCTGTTCCACACACTCAGAGCTGGAAGTCGTACAGACCAACAAACTTGTGCTGACCCCGGAAAGGGCAGGCCATTTAGTGCTGCACCCTCAAAAGTGAGCTTTGTATTGTAAACTTTGTGGGAGGTGGAAGCCATTAACACCTTATAACTGGATTAGACAGTCCCTTATCAGGGCCCTGAGGGGTTAAGACTGTGGACATGTTGGTTGGCTTGGGGAGGACAAAGGTAATTCTAGAGCAGTGGCCAGTAACTTTTTTAAATGAGGACCAACTCAGGAAAAATTTAAATGTTTATGAGACACCTTTTCCCTAGTATTTGAAATAAAAAGATCTTTGTTGGGTTTTAACTTGGATTATTCACATTATAGAGTAAAATAAGTAAAATAATACCAATGAGATCATTGGTTCTGCCACTAAAACTTTAATATCCAGTCACATTTGAGGGATAGCTACCCAGAGGTGACTTTCTAATATTTCATCTTCAAATTAGATTGTAGGTGTGTCACAAGGTTGGGCAGCCATATGAGGCCTGTGTTTTGATGGGCAGCTCATCACACTTCTAGAGCAGACGATGACAAACTATAGCTCATGGGCCAATCAGGTCATAGTCTGCTTCTTTTCTTTTCTCTTTTCTTTATTTTCTTTTCTCTTCCTTCCTTCCTTCCTTCCTTCCTTCCTTCCTTCTTTCTTTCTTTCTTTCTTTCTTTTCTTTCTTTCTTTCTTCATAGTCTGCTTTTGAAAATAGAGTTTTACTGGAATGCAGCCACACTCATTCATTTATGTGTTGTCTATGATTTCTTTTGCACTGCAGCGATAGAGTTGAGTAGCTATGAGAGAGATCCCCTGGCCTACCGAGACAAATGTTTATGATCTGGCTCATTTCAGAAACTTTATCAATGCCTGGGCTAGAGCATGAGGGATTGATCACCAGGATGAGGCTGTGCGGGGGCAGTAGAGAAACTGGAGGCCGAGACGGGAGAAGGAAGAGGCAGAGGAAAATTCAGGTCCAAGTCAGTCCATTTCCCCAATCTATCACCAGCCAGTTCTATGTTATTCCAACCCATTTTCTTCCACGACCCATTGAATGTAGCCACCAGCTACTCTCTTTCCTTCTAGTACCTCCAGACCTGTGCAAACCCAAATCCATTAATTACCAGACTCTAATATCCCCCCACCTCTCAAATCTGCTCCTCAACTTGTCTTTACCGTCTCAGTTGCTGGCCATTAGTCTTTCCAATTGCTTAGGCTAAAAGCCTTGCAGTCATTTTTTACTTCTAACTTTCTTTCTTTTCATTTTTTAAAAATTTATAAATTGATGAATTATAAGTGTATATATTTATTGGGTACAAAGTGATGTTATGATATCTGAATACAATGTGGAATAATTAAATCGAGCTTCTGGAATGACCAATTAGCCTCTGGAGGGGCCCCATCTTCCTCCCTCTCCACTCTCCTTCCCTTCAAGCATGGAGATTAGGACTCAGTTTTCTTCCTTGGTACACTCTGCTTTATTCAGAGTAGGCAGGGCAGTTGGTTTCTTTTTTTGATTCCATGTGACCAGGCCCCCTCTAGTGAGCTGCCTGAGAACATTTCAGCAGTGTGGTGGCAAGGGCAGCGACAGCAGTGCTGGCAGACAGCTCATTAGGTACAACAAACTCTTTCCCCTGGAACCTCATCTTTCAGCCCCCGGCTCCTCTCGGTCCAAAGGAGCAGTCTCTCTTTTGTTCACCCCAAGCCACAGTTCGTGTGGATAAAAGAAGCTGTGGCAGCTTGAAGTTGAGGCCAGCACCGAGGGATGGAATAGGCTTAAAATAGCTCTGCGAGGCCATAAACTCTTAATGATCCAATCTTTCAGCAGCCCTGGGACGCTGGAGCAAATCCAGCTCAAACCCTCCCCAACTTTGGTTGCCAACCCCACTGAGACAGTGGTCTCTTTGTTCCTCTTATCAGCCTGAATAATTATGCTATGGTAAGTGGGCCTTTTCACCATTTCCTTCTTTTAAAAGGCTCCTGGGAGAATGAGTAGGCCAGATGGGCACAAAGGATCTGCTCCGTCTTTCCCACCTCAGAGCCGGCCTTGCCCTTCAGGAATGATTGATTTCAAATGCAGAGGCTGTGTTCAGGAGATGTTCCAGAGGCACTGGGTCTCTCTCACTGAGGTTTTTTACTGCTGAGCTCATCACCACCACTTACTGAGCAGATTGGTTAAGGAGGCTGATATCTTAGAACCATAGGAACCAGAAAGATCATCAAGATGCCATGCTGACCATTCTCCTGCTTCCAGATGGGGGTAAGCCTAGATAGGTAAAAATTTTCTCCTATTTGGTACTATTAAAAACCATAGTGATTGTACAACCTGCTCTACCCCTCCCTTTGCTGAGAATTACAGTGTTGCTTCCCTCCAAGAACAAGAATTTCAAGCCCATTAGAGATAAGCACGGTAGCTCTACTTCTGAAAGTCAATGTAAGGTCACCTCCAAGCATGTGAACATCTCAACTAGAGGCCTGAACTTTGAACCCTAATGGATGACAATCATATCATGAAGTCAGGGTACCACGGGCATTCCCTTTTGTATATACTTACTTTGGCAGAGATTTGGAGCCCTTGTTTTCATGTCACCTAGAGGATGGTATTTCATTTATTTGTTCACTCATTAATTCACTCAACACATGTTTATTAAGCACCTACCATATGTCAGGAATATTGCTAGGGACTAAGAGTTCGATTATAAAGAGAAACAGACATGGTTCCTACCCTCAAGTTGTTTACTAAGGAAGACAGATGTTCACTAAGCATACCCAAATTGTACATTTCCTACTGTGATAAATTAAAGAGAGGTGCTAAGAAAGTAATTCTTGAGCTGAGCCCTGAAAGATCAGCAGCTATTAAGTAAATGAAGAGAACAGGAAGAGTATCCCAAGCAGAGAAAACAACCTGAATAGAGGGCCTGTGATAGTGGGCAAGCATGGCAAGTATGAGAAATTGGAAGAAGCTGTGTCTGGAGTCCATAGAGTCATGGGATTAATGAGGCCCAAGGTAAGGTGGCAGTGATATAGGGCAAAGCGAAAGGTTGTGGTAGTCAGTCTCTGAGATGGCCACCAATCATTTCTATCTCTTAGGATTTGAACCCTTGCATAGTTCTTCTTTTTATAGGCCAGACTTAATGATTCATTTCTAAGAAATAGAATATGGCAGAAGTGATGGTATGTTACTTCTGAGATTAGGTTATAAAAAGGCTCTGGCTTCCATCTTGCACTCTCTCTCTCTCTCTCTCTTTTAGATCACTCACTCTGGGGTAAGCCACTCCTATTTATGAGGCAGCCGTATGGAGAGGAACAAGTGAGTGAGCTTGGAAGTAGATCTTCTGAGGCCTGCTATCAGCCATGTGAGTGAGCATGGTAGCAGATCCTCCCCCAGTTGAGCCTTCAGATGACTGCATCCCTGCTAACACCTTGATTGCAGCCTCATGAGAGTCTCTGAACCAGAACCACTCAGTTAACTTGTTCCTGGATTCACAGGCCCTAGAAATTTTGAGGTAGTTAATGCTTGTTGTTTGTAGCTACTATGTTTTGGGGTAACTTGCTACATAGCAATAGATAACTAATGCAGGAGCTGAACAGGTAAGGCCTTATAGGTCATAATAAAAAGAAAAGCTCTAGAGGTGAGGTTGTAGGTACTATCTCTTGTCCCAGAGTAGGTAAGGTCCAAACTTGGCTGATATTGGGAGGGGAGTATCATCTGCCTTCTGGCTCCACTTGGCTTTAAGTTGATATTATAAATGTTCATAGTGTTAACAGATAGTAATATGGTCAAGGGGAGATGGCTTGTCTGGGTATAGGCAGTTTGGAATGGGTGAGTTAGGCTTGGAAGACCAAACATTTTCCAAAGTTCTTCACATCTTTCCAAACTATTCCTTCTGGATAGTCCTCAAGACTTATAGATGACTTCATTAGATAAGGCACACATATCCATCATGTCAATAAACAGATGTTCATTTTATTTCCTTTGGGTTCAATTAAATAGAGTAATTGATTTAGCAGCAGCTATGCACCATTAATAAAGCCTCTTTGTGACGTCTCTTTGTATAGCCCCATAACTCTACATTAGGCCATTTCAAAGTATCTCAAAAGCCCTTTGAGTCTCAGAGCAGATAGAAATCAAGGCCTACTACATGCAAATGACTTGCAAAAGGACACAGGCTATGTCCATAACCATATTGTAGAGCCCAAGATCTCTGACTACGTATCCAGAACGTTGTTCTCCAGATATTATCATTATTATTATGCTTGCCTCTCCTAAATTCCTTAATCATGAGTATGATTTTTATAAGCAACAAATGAAACACGAGGGTTGGTTTAACAGTGCAAAGTCACCTTTGAAAATGACTCAAAAAATGCTTTCTCCCAAGCATTCTACAGATTCAGTGCAATCCCAACAACACTTTTGCAGAAACAGAAAAATCCATCCAAAAATTAAATCTCAAGGGATCCTGAATAGCCAAAATGATCTTGAAAAATAAGAACAAAGAAGGCGCACATTTCCCAATTTCAAAACTTACTACAAAGCTAGAGTAATCAAAACAATATGGTACTGGCATAAAGACAGACATATAGACCAATGGAATAGAATAGAGAGCCCAGAAATAAACCCATAGGGTCAAATGATTTTCAACAAAAGTGTCAAGACCATTCAATGGGGAAGGGACATTCTCTTTAACAAATGGTGCTGGGAAAACTGGATATCCACGTGCAAAAGAATGAAGATGGAGCTTTATTTTATACCATATACAAAAATTAACTTAAAATGGGTCTAAGACTTAAACATAAGAGTTAAAACTATACAACTCTTAGCAGAACACATAGGAAAAGTCTCATGACATTGGATTTGGCAATGATTTCTTAGGTATAACATCAAAAGCACAGGTGACAAAAGAAAAAATAAATTGGACTTCATCAAAATTTAAAAGTTTTGTGAATCAAAGAACACTATCAACAGAGTTAAAAGGCAACCCATGGAATGAGAGAAAATGTTTATAAATTGTATACTGATAAGCGGTTAGTATCCAGAATATATAAAGAACCCTTACAACTCAACGACGAAAAAATAAGGAACCCAATTTAAAAAGGAGCGAAGAATTTGAATTGATATTTCTCCAAAGATATGCAGATGGCCAATAAGGACATGAATAGATGCTCAACATCACTAATCATTAGGGAAGTGCAAATCAAAACTACAGTGAGGTACCGCCTCACACTGATTTAGATGGCTATTACTATTATTAAAACCAACAAATAAACAAACCAAAAACCCCAGAAAATAATAAGCATAGGCAAGGATGTGGAGAAACTGGAACCCTTCTGTGCTGTTGCTGGGAATATAAAATGATACAGCCACTGTGGAAAACAGTATAGTGGTTCCTCAAAAAAAAAAAAAATTTAAACAGAATTATATGATTGAGCAATTCCATTTCTAGGCATATACATAAAAGAATTAAAAGCAGAGACTTGAAAAGATATCTGTACACCATTGTTCATAGCAGCATTACTCACAATAGCCAAAAGGAGAAAACAACCCAAATGTCCATCCAGTTGATAAATAGATAATAAACTGTGATCTAGACAAAGAATGGAATATTATTCAGCCTTAAAAAGGAATGAGATTCTGATACATGCTATGATGTGGATGAACCTTGAAAACATTATGATAAGTGAAATAAACCAGACACAAAAGAACAGATATTGCATGATTCCACTTATATGAGGTATCTAGAGTAGTCAAATTCATACAGACAGAAAGTAGAATAGTGGTTGACAGGGCTTGGGAGGAGAAGGAAGTGGAGAGTTATTGTTTTATGGGTACAGAGATTCAGTCTGGTATGATGAAAATGTTCTGGAGATGGATGGTAATGATGGCTGCATAACAATCATCAGTACTTAATGCCACTGAACCGCACACTTAAAAATGGTTAAAAGGATAAATTTTGTGTTATGTATATTTTACCACAATAAAAATCTTAAAAATGCTTTCTGTCTGCAAAAATGTTTCCCAGCCTGTCACATTTGCATTGGCCTCATCCCAATTTCCCACTGCCCAGGATTAAGTAGCCTCCCTCCAATTCCAGCCCTGGCTCAATCAGCTAAATTGCCATGACACCAAGCCACTGGAAAGAATTTCTTTGTAGGGGTAAATTTCCCAGAGATTGGAATGTCCCTGGTGATGCCACCATGAATCAGACAGAGTCCTGCAGTCTCTCGGCAGGCCAAAGAATTCCTGAATGTCCCTGGCAAATCTCCCTTCCTCCCCACATCCATTTCATTCCCCATGAAAATATTCATTGTTACCTCTTATATGGCATTTTGGAATTTACAAAGCACCTTCTCACATAAATTTTTACATTTGATAAATCCGACAACACTGATAAAGCTGAATATTTTGTTACTCCATTTTACAGATGAGGAAACTGAGGTTCTAGTTTTCCAAATGACTTGCCCAAGTTCTCATAGCTGCTGAGTGGCGGAACAGGGACTTCTTGAACACCAATCTCTAGCCTGATAGCCCTCCCTATTTGGTTGTCTCACAGGCAGGTGGCAATCAACATGTTCGATACTGACCACGTCAACTCTTCCCTACTTGCTTCTCCTCCAGTGCTCCCCATCTTAACGAACGGCACCAACGTTCTGTCCACGGCAGAAAATTAGGAGTCATCATCGATTCCCTCCCTTCTCTTTCACTTTCCATAGCCAATCTGTCACCAACTCTATGCATTCTATTTCCTAAATCATTTTTGTTTCTTAATTCATTCACTTCCCTCCACTGCCAGCTCTCTAGTCCAGTCCACCATCTTCTCTCATCTGGCCTCCTGCCATAACTTCCCAAGTGATCTCCTTGCCTCCAGTCTTGCCTCTTTACAATCCATTTTTATAGATCATCCAGGGCAATCTTTGCAAAATGAAGTCTGATTATGTTTCATCTGGGGTTTTTGTTTATTTGTGTTGCTGGTAGTAAAGCCTTTTTATAAAAATAAATATTTTTAAAACACACATATATGTGTATATATGTATACATACACAGTATTATAGTCATGTCGCTTAACAGTGGGGATACATTCTGAGAAGTACATTCTTAGGTGATTTCTTCATTGTGTGAACATCATAGAATGCACTTACACAAACCTAGGTGGTCTGGCCTACTACACACCTAGGCTATATGGGATAGCCTATTGCTCCTAGGCTACAAACCTGTACAGCATGTGACTGTTCTGAATTCTGCAGGTAATTGTAACACAGTGGTAAGCATTTGTGTATCTAAACATAAAAAAGGTAAAATATAAAAGATAATAAATGATACACCTCTATAGGGCACTTACAATAAATGGAGCTTGCAGGATTGATTGGAAGTTGCTCTGGGTGAGTCAGAGAGTGAGTGGTGAGTGAATGTGAAGGCCTAGGACATTACTGTACACTGTAGACTTTATAATCACTGTACACTTAGGATACACTAAATTTATAAAAAATATTTTTCTTCCTTCAATAATAAATTAACTTTAGCTTGCTGTAACTTTTTAATTAATGTTTTGACTCTTTTGTAATAAACTTAGCTCAAAACACAAATATATATACAGAGCTGTACAAAAATATTTTCTCTCTTTATATTCTTACTCTGTAAGGTTTTTTTCTATTTTCTATTTATTTATTTATTTTTTTTGGAGACAGTCTCCCTCTGTTGCCTAGGCTAGAGTGCCATGGTTTCAGCCTAACTCACAGCAACCTCAAACTCCTGGGCTCAAGTGATCCTCCTGCCCCAGCCTCCTGCATAGCTAGGACTACAGGTGCGTGTCACGATGCCTGGCTAGTTTTTTCTATTTTTGGTAGAGACGGGGTCTTGCTCTTGCTCACGCTGGTCTCGAACTCCTGACCTCAAGCGATCCTCCCAACTTGGCCTCCCAGGGTGTTAGGATTACAGGTGTGAGTCACTACCCCCAGACTCTTTTTTCTATTTTTAAAATTTTTATATATTTTTTACTTATTAAACATTTTTGTTAAAAACTAAGACACAAATGCATTATCCTAGGCCCACCCAGGGTCAGGATCATCAATATCACTGTCTTCCACTTCCACATGCTGTCTCACTAGAAGGTCTTCACGTGCAATAACAGGCACGGAGATGTCATCTCCTATGATAACAATTCCTTCTTCTAGAATACTTTCAGAAGGACCTGCCTGAGGTGGTTTTACAGTGAACTCTTTTTAAAAGCAGAAGGAGTATACTCTAACATAACAATAAAAGTATAGTATAGTAAATACATAGCCCAGTAACATAGTTGTTTATTATCATTAAGAATTATGTACTATACATAATTGTATGCGCTATACTTTTCTACAACTGGCAGTGCAGTAGGTTTGTTTACACCAGTGTTATCACCAACATGAGTAATGCGTTGTGCTATGGCATCACAACAGCTACAGTGTCACTAGGTGATAGGAATTTTTCAGCTCTGTTATAATCTTATGGGACAATTGTCATACATGGAGTTCATTGTTGACCAAAACGTCATTATACAGTGCATGACTGTATATGTATATATGTGTGTTATGTGTGTGTATATACATATATACATATGTGTGTGTGTGTGTGTATATACATATATATATAAAACAAATAAAAGCAGAAGTGTTCCTGTTGAAGTGAGGGTCAGAGGCCTGGATCCCTGAATATTTTGTATCTCCCAGCTTCCCTGAGGCACCAAGGATTCTGCATAGCAAAGGTTAAAAACCACTAATAACACAGGATAAAGCTTCTTAGCATGGCCTAAGAAGTTAGTCCTGATTAGGCTCTTGCTTACCTCTCTATCTCCATTCTTCACTCCTGCTACTCTTCCCCTCTGCATTAGTTAGGATAGGCTAGGTTATACTGCAGTAACAAATGAACAAACCTCAAAACTTAGTGGTATAAAATAATAAAAAATTTCTTTCTCACTCATTCTGTTTGTCTATCGCCAGGCAACAGGGGGCTCTGCTCCACTTCGTCTTCGTTCTGGGACAAAGGCTGATGGGGCCTGTCACCCACTGCCTGTCACCATGGCAGCGGGAAGATAGCCTCATGGCTCTTACTCCAGCAATTAAATGCTCAGACTGAAAATGATTGGCATCATTTCTGCTCACAATTCATCAGCCATTCCTGGACACAAGGAGAACCAGGAAGTGCAATCTTAGTGCTCAGAATAATGAGGTGGAAGAGTTAGTAGAATATTTGGCAAAAAGCACTACTAGCATATCTTCCTGTCCTCATTTTAAGCCACAGTGAGCTACCTATAATTTTTTGGAATGTGCACACAGCTGTCTTTTCTATCCGCCCTCCCTAATCCTTCTGTCAAGCTTCCGTCTGGTCTTCTATTTCAGTTCAAGCAATATGCCTATGAGGAGCCTTCTTCCTGTCTCATCTACTCCTGTTCATCCCTTCCCAGACCAGGTCAGGTGGTCCTCCGCTGTGCTTCCCAGCAACGCTGTGCTTCTTTCCAGCATAAACCTTATTATAGTCTCTGAATAGAACTGCTTATACAATGGTTCTCTTCACCCCCAACACTGGGCATTGATTAGTATCAGAGACTGTGCCCCCAGTGCCTAGAGTGCTTTTTGGCACACTGTAGGTGCCTCAATAAGGGTGGAATAAATGAATGTTTAGAGCTTCATCTCCTTGGTCCTAAGCCTTTGCCCATTTGACACATCAAACTGCCTGGGCCAGAGAAGGAGATGAAGCTGAAACCTGCTCCCCACTATGGGCTACGAGGGTCTGAAATAAGCCAAGAAAGGGATGATATGGCATTTGAAACTTGAGTTTCATTTCTGAGCTAATCCTGGGATGCATGCTTCCTTAGGTGTGTTAACTGGGCCTCATGAGGAAAAAATGGCTATTTAGACAGTTTTATGTTCAATAAGTGAAGAAAGCCATAGAATTCAGACTTCATCTTCAACAAACTTAGTTAAGGAGTTTTTAGCAGCCAGAAGATACATGATTTGGGAGGTAGAGCTGAAACTGATGTTCTGAACTCTCGTTGTCTTGGGTTTCAGAATTTTCTTTGCAAATTGGACATTAGCCATCCCGATTGTGCTTGCTTTTGGCTAGGTGTGTGGATGTGCAGCTCAGGGCATTTGTTTGGGCATCTCTATTAGTACTCAATTTGCCTCTTTAGTAACAAAGCGCTCACTGCCAAGGGCAGCACTTGGAAAAATGAAATCTGAGAAGACATGCTTAAACTCATAAGTGATTAGAGAAATGTAAGTGTCATTAGGCAGCTCTCAGACTGGCAAAAATTAAAAGGCTGATAATGCTAAGTGTTGATGAGGACATGGGGACACAGGACCCTTATGTTCTGCATAATATAGACTGGTTCAGCTATGCTGGAGAACAATTTGGCACTACTCCATTCACTCAATGAATATTTATTGAGCAGCATCCATGTGCTAAGCACTGTTTTAAGTGCTTGGGATATAAGCAGTGAACAAAACGAACAGAAATCCCTAGGGGAGACAAACAATAAGGATAAGTAATAAGATAATAAAGATAAAGAATAAAATATATAATTTATTAGATAGCTGTAAGTACTAAGGAGAGAAATTAAAGCAGGAAAGGGGATTTGAGATGTTACATGGAAGTCGAAATTGAAAAAAAGAATGGCCAAGGACAGCCAAACTGGCTTGAGGGTCATATGACTAGCTTAGTCACATGAAATATACACATATCCTATGACCCAACGATTCTGTTCTTATATAGTATATATAGCCAAGAAAATCCTCACACAAGACCACAGGGGGACAAGTATGAAGATGTTCATGACAGCATTACTTGTGGAGGCGGAAGGTAGCAGAATCTCAGTGAGGGCCGGGTGCGGTGGCTCACACCTGTAATCCTAGCACTCTGGGAGGCCGAGGTGGGCGGATCGTTTGAGCTCAGCAGTTCGAGACCAGCCTGAGCAAGAGCAAGACCCTGTCTCTACTAAAAATAGAAAGAAATTATCTGGACAAGTAAAAATATAGAGAGAAAAAATTAGCCGGGCATGGTGGCGCATACCTGTAGTCCCAGCTACTCTGGAGGCTGAGGCAGGAGGATGGCTCGAGCCCAGGAGTTTGAGGTTGCTGTGAGCTAGGCTCTGATGCCATGGCACTCTAGCCCAGGTGACAGAGTGAAACTCTGTCTCAAATAAAAAAAAAAAAAAGAAGAAGAATCTCCGTGGGAACTCTTGACTAGATAGGTAAAATGTGATAGATGCATGCCATGCAGTATTATGCAACAATTAGAAGTAACAGATTAAATATATGCACAGCAACATGTATTAATCTAAAAATATAATGCTGAAAGAACTAAGAAACAGATGAGATATACAATATAGCACTACATATATAGATTAAGATTACATGCATACGAAACAACAATAGACAGTTCGAAAGAATGCATTCAAACAAAAAAACCCCCTACATATTAAATATATTAGGAAGGCTGTGAGGATGGGAAAAAGGAGGGGAATGGGGGAATGGGAGTGGGTGATGGGCTTAAGAATAAGATAAGGTGAACACAACCCAATATATAGATTTGGTGTTTAGAGAATCCAGATTTCTACAACCTAAGAGTCAAGTGTCTCTAACACTATGCAACAGTACATACTTATTCAATTTATTTGATTCATCTGGGCTTCAGTTTCCTCAGATACAAAATGAGAACAATATTTGAAGTCTTGCTGCAAAGTAGTATAACATCTTTGTAAATTAATATGAAGATAACTCAAAGAACTCAAAGTAGAACTACCATTTGATCCAGCAATTCCACTACTGGGTATTTACCCAGAGGAAAAAAAAGACATTCTATTAAAAAAGACATCTGCGCTCGGATGTTCATAGCAGCACAATTCACAATTGCAAAGATGTAGAAACAACCCAAGTGTCCATCAATCCATGAGTGGATTAATAAAATGTGGTGTATGTATACCATGGAGTTCTACTCAGCCACAAGAAACAATGGTGATCTAGCACCTCTTGTATTATCCTGGATGGAGCTGGAGCCCATTCTTCTAAGGGAAGTTTCACAAGGATGGGAAAACAAGTATCACATGTACTCACCACTAAATTGGCACTAGTTGATCAACACTTATGTGCACATATGGCAGTAACATTCACAGGGCATCAGGCAGGTGAGGGGGAGAGGAGGGGATGGGTAAATTGACACCTAATGGGTATGTCATACGATGTTTGGGGGTTGGGCACGCTTGTACCTCCAACTTGGGTGGTGCAAAGGCAATATATATAACCAAAGCATTTGTACCCCGGTACCCTTGTAATATCCTGAAATAAAAAAATAAAATAAAAAATACAATAAAAATGCCATATTTGGTAAAACTTAAAATGCATACACATCTGTTTATAACACACGTATATGTATATAAGCATATGCATAGGCATACATTTGCATGTACATTAATATATATGTAAACACATAGTTTTTTAAAATTTATGTCTTTTGCTTGGCATTTCAGTTTTTTTAATTTCCTAAGATCTCAATCATCTGTCACTTTGCAGGAGTGGATTGGTTTCTTAATGTGCTCCTATGGGCTTATTACATTTTATTTGCTGCTGTTGAAACCCTGACTTATTTTCTCTTGAGGCTGGGAGTGAATGTAAATATAAAATATTAAATATCAACAGGAAAAATGGCTCCCATCCTCTGCAGATTTCAATATATACTTTTATTTATTTTGTTTGATCTCTAATTCCGTTAACTTTCATGTTTTAACTCGTTCTATCAGGAATTAGATTTCATCTAAACACAAAATTTCTGTGAATGTTTATAACTAATTGAGCTGTGTCTTTCCCAGCTTCCAAGTTGTACTCTCTAGTGTGAGTGCATTTGCATCTGAACAAATGTCAGCAAACAAACAAAAATATATTTGCAGTCTTGGTCACCTGTCAGGATTATTGCAAGGCTCTACTGTGCTAATGGACATGAAAGGGTTTAGACAAGTTTAAAGTTAAAACACTTATCTAATATTAGCAACAATAATTGTTGCACAGTGGACATTTGTTGTTTGCCTTCCCGTTGCCCATTTCCACTTTCTCCCTTCCAAACAAACCTGATTCCCATTTGGGCATACATAGTTTTGAGGCAGCTGACTCACAGAACACATAGACTAGTATTAGCCAGGCACTCATTCCATCCCCTAGTCACAGAGGATTTGGGGTGTGCATATGACCCAAGCTGTTCAAACCAAACTGAATCTTAAGACTTTGGCCAGGAGTACTGGGGTAAATGCTTTTGTTTGACATGAATGGGGTAGTATAGCCCTGGTAGTAGCAGCCAAGTCCCGAGAATGGAGTCCTCATCAAGGAAGTGGAGCTGAAAAATACAGAAAGAGAGCAAGAGACAGCGTAAGCAGAATAAAGCTCATCCGAAGCTAGGTTTTCCCCTGAACTATGCAGCTACATTGACCAATAAGTTCCTTTTTTTTTCTTGGTTAAGACAATTTGGGGCAGCTTTTCAGTGAATTGCAAACAAAGAATTCTATCCTAACTGATGAATTGTTCTTGTTTATTTTTATCTGGTTTCTTACAAATGAACAAGAAACCTTTTAAAATATAGCAAGGCACCAAGCAAAATGGGTGGGTTGCATTGGAACAGTTCTCTACACTGGATGGAAATGTTCCCCTAGAAAGTGCCCTGAAATGGATTGTTCAAGGTTTTCAGCAGTTCTATACCGTAGATGATGTCAGCTGCTCCTATTCTGAAAGAGGAAAAAAGATATCCGCTTTCATACATTTGTTTCCTGATCTGTAGTTGACAAAAGAAAGAACCTGGAAATAAAATTACTGCAGGTGGCTGATGATCCTGATCCGTTAGCCACGTGTGATGAAATAAAGACCTTGGATTGTAAAGAATGCCCCTCCAGAGGATCATGGGCTTCAGAATTGAACACCACGAGGAAGCACGAGGAGCCTCAGCCCGCAGTGTCCTCTTCTCAGCACAGCTCCTTTGATTCCCAAGGCTGAGTTTGTCAAGCAAATGCTTTTGAAACAATACAGCAGCCAAAATGCTACAGAGAGGGTTACATTCATCATCCAAACTGCTGCTTCCCTTCAGTGGCCTTGCCTTCTAGACAGATCATTTAACACCCCCAAGCATTTTTGTATAGTTGGTTTGTAAGGATTTTTCCCAGATTTGAGGTAGCCAGCAGAAGGAGGGTGAGCCTCCAGAATGGCAGCTCTTGCCTGCTACAAACATCATTAGACTTGTCCAGGACACTTGTCATAGGGTCATCCGCATGGTTGTCAGGAATGATGGGGAATACAGAAGTTTGAGACTTGGGCCATGCCCTCATTAAACAGAGTGCTTAGTTAGCGAGATAGGAAATACAGTGTCACCCTTCATGCTCCTTCCCAAAACATTTTTTTGCCTAATACACTCCTACTTATCCTCAGCTCAAGTATCACTTCCTTAGAAATGCCTTCCCTTGTCAAATCCTTGTAATATAAACTCTCATAGTTCCATATAAATCTCCTTTGTAGCACTGACCATACTTGGATTTTATATTTGCTTGTATGCTTTTTTTTTTATTTTTATTAAAGTCAGTCTCTCCCACTAGACTCTAAGTTCCTTGGAGGCAGAGATAGTTTAAGACTTTATTGTTTAACAAGCACTTATATAAGTTTTACTATGTGTCAGGCAATTTTTCAGTAGTTTACAAATATTACTTCATTTAATTCTCCCAGTGACTCCATGAAGCATTATTATTGTCACACATATGGAAGAAACTGAGACACAGAGAGGCAGAGTAACTTGTCCAGACTCACAAAACTAATAAATGACAGAGCCAGGGTTCAAACTCAGGGAGCATGGTTCCAGATTCCATGCTCTCAACCATTATGCTATGCTGTTTTGCTCACCATTATATCCCTAGTACCTGGTACAATGCTTGACACATATTATATGCTCAATAAACATTCATTGAATGAATGAATTAATTTTGCCCTTTATAACTCTAAGTTGAGCAACCTGCAAAAATAACCTAATAATCACCCATTGACCTAACTCATATTTAGCAAATTTACACTTCATATACAAAAAGATGGTTATAACCCCATATGTGATTTTTTTTACATTCTTTTAGGTGTCTTTTTCTATTTCTTCTACTTTAAATTTGATTAATTTCAAGTTAGCAAATTCATATGCAAGTATCCTAAAATGAATTATCTAAAACAAAATAGTTTATAGAGAGGTTTCAACTACTGGTACAGCCAAGTACACGTCTATCAGATTCAACCCTCTTGAAAATAACAGACTAAGGTTTGGGAAAATGTGGCCCATAGGCCAAATTTGTCACCTGTCTTTGTAAATAAGTCTTACACCTACTCACTTATGTATGTCTATTTCTGTTATAATGGCTTTCATGTTATAATGGCAGAATTGAGTAGTTATGACAGACTGCATGGCCTATAAAGCTTAAAATATTTATTTTCTGGCCTTTTACAGAAAAAGTTTTCCATCACCTACTCTGGACAAAATACAACAAATAATGACACAAATGCACTAGTGAGTGAGCAAAAAGCACAGATGCTTGGAAAAAGGGAAGATAGGAATTGAGCTTCTCATTTTTTACTCCTTTTAGCCTGAGGGTAGGCCAAAGTTTGGACTGTGTGAGGCCAGCAGTCTTTCTGACCTGAAAAACCAGAAGACAGTGCTCTGGACAACCAAAGCCACTGGAAAGTCAGGGGAGAATTCCAAAAAGGACAGACCCAGAGATAAGTACTATCAAATTCTTGTCAAGTCTATGACTAACCGCTGAACCATGCATGTGTGGGACAGATGCAAAGCAGCCCACCTAAATTATCAGGGTTGGCAGTTTGAGTCCAGTCAAGTTTATTTACCACTAAAACATAAATATCAGTACTCTTTAGGGCAATGCATGACAATCTCAGAGCCTCCACAACCTAGCATTCACAATGTCCAGGTTGTAATATAAAATTACTTGATATAAGAAGAACCAGGAATGATCCTGTCTCAAGAAAAAAAATACAAGCAATGGAAACCAGCCAGGAGATGACCATGAGGTTGGAATTAGCAGATGCTACAATCTGAATGTTTGCATCATCCCCAGATTTATATGTTGAAACCTGATCCCCAATGTGATGGCATCTGGAAGTGGGACTTTTGAGAGGTGATAAGGTTATGAGGGTGGAGCCCTCTTGAATGGGAGTAACGCTCCTATAAAAGAGACCCCTGAGAGCCTGTTCACCCCTTTCTCCATGTGAGGACACAGCAAAACAATGCCGTCTGTGAACCAGAAAACAGGCCCTCATCAGATACTGAATCTGCCAGCACCTTGATCTTGGAATTCCCAGCCTCCAGACGTGTAAGAAATAAATTTCTGTACTTTATAAGCTACCCAGTTTATGGCATTTTGTCAGAGTAGCCCAAATGAACCAAGATAGTTGACAAAGAATATAAAGTAGTTATTACAACTATGCTCAATGAAGTGAAGGAAAATATGCTTGCAATCAATGAAATGATAGCATATATCAACAGAGAAATAAAAGTTATTTTTAAAAGAAAAAATGGAAATTTAAAATTGAAAAATGCCACTTATAAAATAAAAATTCATGTGATAGGCTTAATAGCAGAATGGAAATGACAGAGGAAAGAATCAGTAAGCTTGAAGACAAAGTAATAAAAATTATCTAATCTGAATCAAGGAGATAAATAAGATGAAGAAAACCCTACAGAGTCATAGGAACCTGTAGAACACTACCTTAAGGTCTAACATAAATGGAATAGGATTACTAGAGAGACTAGAATGAGTGGAAAAAATATTTGAAGATATAATGGCTAAAAATTTCCCAAATTTGGTGAAAGATCCAAAAAGGTCCATGAACTCTTAAGTAGAATAAATCCAAAGAAAACCAGGCATAGACACATTATAGTCCTATTTCTGAAAACCAAAGATAAAATCTTGAAGTGAATAGGACATGATACCATAGGGAAACCAGGATCTTCAAGAATGAAGGAAGAACAACAGCCATGGCAACTATCTGGGTAAATATAATAGACTATTATTCTTCTCTTAAGTTTTAAAAATCTGTTATAATGGTTTAAAACAAAAATTATAACACCATCTGATGGGTTTTTTGATGTATGTAAATATAATGCAGGCATACCTCAAAGATTTTTCAGGTTTGCTTCCAGACTGCTGCAATAAAGCGAGTATCAAAATAAAGCAAGTCACAATTTTTTTTGTTTTCCAGTGCATATATAAAAGTTATGTTTATGCTATATTGTAGCCTCTTACATGTGCAACAGCATTATGTCTAAAAAACACTATACATAATTAAAAATACTTTATTGCTGACTGGGCGTGGTGGCTCACGCCTGTAATCCTAGCACTCTGGGAGGCCAAGGCGGGCAGATTGTTTGAGCTCAGGAGTTCGAGACCAGCCGGAGCAAGAGCGAGACCCTGTCTCCACTAAGAAAAAATAGAAAGAAATTATCTGGACAACTAAAAATATATAGAAAAAATTAGCCAGGCGTGGTGGCACATGCCTGTAGTCCCAGCTACTCGGGAGGCTGAGGCAGTAGGATCGCTTGAGCCCAGGAGTTTCAGGTTGCTGTGAGCTAGGCTAACGCCACGGCACTCACTCTAGCCAGGGCAACAGAGTGAGACTCTGTCTCAAAAAAAAAAAAAATACTTTATTGCTAAAAAATGCTACCAATCATGTGAGCCTTCAGCAAGTTGTAATCTTTTTGCTGGTGGAGGGTCTTGCCTTGATGGTGATGGCTGCTGACTGATCAGGGTGGTGGTTGCTGAAGGTTGGGGTGGCTGTGGCAATTTCTTAAAATGAGACAACTATGGAGCTTTCTGTGTTGATTGACTCTTCCTTTCATGAAAGATTTCCCTGTAGCTTGCAATGCTGTTGATAGCATTTTACCCACAGCAGAACTTCTTTGAAAATTGGAGTCAGTCCTCTCAATCTCTGCTACTGCTTTATCAACTAAGTTTATGTAATATTCTAAATCTTACATTGTCAGTTCCCAGCATCTTCACCAGGAGTAGACTCCATCTCAATAAACCACTTTCTTGCTCATCCATAAAAAGTAACCCCTCATTTGTTCAAATTGTATGAGAGTGCAGCAATTCAGTCACATCTTCAGGCTCCACTTCTAATTCTTTTGCTATTTGCACAACACCTGCGGTTACTTTCTCCACTGACATCTTGAACCCCTCAAAGTAATCCATGATGGTTGCTATTGACTTCTTCCAAATGGCTTTTAATGTTGATTTGACCTCCTGTCATGAATCATGAATGTTCTTAATAGCATCTAGAATGGAGATGAATCATTCCCAGAAGGTTTTCAATTTACTTTGCCCAGATCCATCAAAGAAATCACTATCTATGACAGGTATAGCCTTACCATACATATTTTTTAAATAATAAGACTTGAAAGTCAAAATGAATTCTTGATCCATGAGCTGCAGAATGTACGTTGTGTTAGCAGGCATGAAAACATTAATCTCCTTATACATCTCCATCAGAGCTCTTCGGTGACTCAGTGCATTGTCAATGAGTAGTAATATTTTGAAAGGAATCTTTCCTTTCTGAGCATTAGGTCTCAACATCAGGCTTAAAATATTCAGTCAATCATGCTGTAAACAGATGTGCTGTCATCCAGGCTTTGTTTTTCCATTTATAGAGTGCAGGTAGAGTAGATTTGGCATAATTCTTAAAGGCTTTAGGCATTAGCACTGGCTTCAATTTAAAGTCATCAGCTGCATTAGTCTCTAATGGGAGAGTCAGCCTGTCCTTTGATGCTTTGAAGCCAGGCATTGACTTCTCCTCTCCAGCTATGGAAATCATAGATGGTAATTTCTTTCAATAGAAGGCTGTTTCATCTACATTGAAAATCTGTTCTTTAGTGTAGCCCACCTTATTCAATTATTAGCTAGATCTTCTGGACAACTTTCTGCAGCTTCTATACCAGCACTTGCTACTTCACCTTGCACTTTTATTTTACAGATATGGCTTCTTTCCTTAAACCTCATGAACCCCCCCCTCTGCTAACTTCAAACTTCTCTTCTGCATCTTCTTTCCCTCTCTCAGCCTTCATAGAATTGAAGAGAGTTACAGCCTTGCTCTAGAATAGCTTTGGCTTAAGGGAATGTTTTATCTGGTTTTATCATCTATCCAGATGACTAAAACTTTTTCCATATCAACTATAGGGCTGTTTCGCTTTCTTATCATTCATATATTCATTGGAGTAGCACCTTTAATTTCCTTCGAAAACTCTTCATAAGAAGTCATTTTATCAAAAAGACACCTGAACTCAAGTGTTTACTGTAGCACAAGTCACAGTTGCAAAGATGTGGAATCAACCCAAATGCCCATCAATTCATGAGTGGATTAACAAAATGTGGTATATGTATACCATGGAATACTACTAAGCCATACAAAAGGATGAATTAATGCCTTTTGCAATGATTTGGATGGAACCGGAGACCATTATCCTAAGTGAAGTATCTAAAGAATGGAAAAACAAACACCACACATACTCGCTATTAAATTGGAACTAGTCAATGGGCACACATGTGCACATAGGGAAGTAAAACTCAGTGGAAATCAAGCAGAGGAAAGAAAAAAAGAACTCTTCCTTTTCATTTACAACTCGGCTAACTGGGTGCAAGAGGGCTAGCTTTCACTCCGTCTTGTCTTTCAACATGCCTTCCTCACTAAGTGAAATCATTTCTAGCTTTTTTTTTAATTTGAGACAGAGTCTTTCTCTGTTGCTCTGGCTAGAGTGCTGTGGCATCAGCCTAGCTAACAGCAACCTCAAACTCCTGGGCTCAAATGAGCCTTCTGCCTCAGCCCCCCAAGCAGCCAGGACTACAGGCATGTGCCACCATGCTTGGCTAATTTTTTCTATATATTTTAGTTGTCCAGATAATTTTTTTCTATTTTTAGTAGAGATGGGTCTCCCTCTTGCTCAGGCTGGTCTCAAACTCCTGACCTTGAGCGATCCTCCCGCCTCAGCCTCCCACAGTGCTAGGATTACAGGCATGAGCTACTGTGCCCGGCCTCTAGCTTTTGATTTAAAGTGAGAGAATTGCAATTCTCCCTTTCACGAACACTTGAAAGCCATTGTAGCATGATTAATTGGCCCAATTTTAATATTGTTGTGTCTCAGGGAACAGGGAAGCCCAAGGAGAGAGAGATGGGGGTATGGCTGGTTGGTGGAATAGTTAGAACACACACAACATTTCTCGATTAAATTCTCCATCTTATATGGTCACAATTTGTGACACCCCAAAATAATTACAATAGTAACATCAAAGATCACCAATCAGAGATCACCATAACAGATAAAATAAGAATGAAAAAGTTTGAAACATTGCAAGAATCACTAAAATGTGACACAGAGACATGAAGTGAGCATATACTGTTGGAAAAATGGCACCTATGGACTTGCTCAATGCAGAGTTGCCACAAACCTTCGATCTGCAATATCTGTGAAGCACAATAAAGCAAAGCACAATAAAATAAGGTATTTTTGTGTATGTGTGACTACAAAACACAGGAAGAATGTAAGAGGATCCATATGGAGTAAGATTTCTATAGCCCAGAGGAAATGATAAAATATTAATTTTCAAATTGAAAATTTGAAAAATTAACTATGTATATTTCAATCCTTACAGCAATCACTAAAAATATACAAAGAGATTTATTAAAAATTCAATAGATGAATTAAAATGGAATACTGAAAAATATTCAAATGATACAAAAGAAAGCGAGAGAGTAAAAGCAGAGGAACAATTATAAAAAATAATAAGATGGTAGACCTAAATCCAAACTTATCACTAATTACATTACATGTAAATGGTTCAAAACACAGTAATCAAAAGACTGAGCACCAAGGAAGTGAAAGATCTATACAATGAAAACTATAAAACATTGATGAAAGAAACCAAAGAAGACACAAATCAATGTAAATAAATGGAAAGATATCCTGTGTTCATGGATTGGAAGAATTAATATTGTTAAAATTTCCATACTACCCAAAGTGATCTACAGATTCAATGCAATCCTTATCAAAACACCAATGGCATTTTTCACAAAAATAGAAAAAAATAATCCTAAAATTTCTATGGAACCACAAAGAAACCCAAATAACTAAGCAATCTTGAGCAAAGGGGAATAAAGCTTGAGGCATCATACTACCTGATCTCAAAATCTACTATAAAACTATAATAATCAAAGCATCATGGTACTGGCATTATACACACACACACACACACACACACACAGCAATGAAACAGAATAGGGCACCCAGAAATAAGTTCATGCATTTGCATCCAACTGATTTTTGACAAAAGGTGCCAAGAACACATAATGGGAAAAGGACAGTCTCTTCAACAAATGGTGGTGGGAAAACTGAATATCCACGTGCACAAAAGTAAAATTGGACCCTTATCTCACACCATACACAAAACTCAACTCAAAATGTATTAAAGACTTAAACATAAGACCTGAAACTATAAAAACTACTGGAAGAAAATATAGGAGAAAATCTTCTTGACATCAGTTTAGGCAATAATTTCTTCGATATGACACTGAAAGCACAGGCAACAAAAGCAAAAATATATAAATGGGATTGCATCAAACTTAAAAGCTTCTGCACAGACAAGGAAACAATCAACAGAGTGAAGATAAAATGTACAGAATGGGAGAAAGTGTTTTCAAACCATACATCTGTTAAGGGGTTAATATCTAAAATGTATAAGAAACTCAAACAACTCAATAGCAAGAAAACAAACAACCTGATTAAAAAATGGGCAAAGGACATGAGTAAATATTTCTCAAAAGAAGATAAACAAATGGCCAACAGGTGTATGAAAAATGCTCAACATCACTAATCATCAGGGAAATACAACTTAAAAGCACAATGAGATATTACTTCACATCTGTTAGAATGTTTTTTATCAAAAAGACAAAAGATAACAATCGTTGGTGAGGATGTAGAGAAAAAGCGGACAAAGGACATGAACAGAAAGTTTTCAAAAGAAGATAGACTAATGGCCAAGAAACGTATGAAAAATGCTCAGCATCTCTAATCATCAGGGAAAGGCAACTCAAAACCACAGTGAAATATCACTTAACTCCGATCCAGCAATCCCACTACTGGGTATCTACCCAAAGGGAAAAAAAGACATTCTATAAAAAGGACATATGCACTTGAATGTTTATAGCAACACAATTCACAACTGCAAAGATGTGGAAACAACCCACGTGCTCATCAATACATGAGTGGATTAATAAAATGTGGTATATGTATACCATGGAATTCTACTCAGCCACAAAAAACAGTGGCAAACTGCCTATCATATTATCCTGCATGGAGCTGGAGCCTATTCTAAGTAAAGTATCACAAGAATAGAAAAACAAGCACCACATGTACTCACCATTAAATTGATACTAATTGATCAACACTAATGTGCACGTATGGGAAGTAACATTCATAGGGTGTCGGACAGGTAGGGGGAGGAGGAGATGGGTAAATCCACACCTAATGGAGGTGGTACATGCTGTCTGGGGTATGGGCACACTTGTCGGTTGGTGTAAAGGCAATTCATGTAACCAAAGTGTTTGTACCCCTGTAATACTCTGAAATTTAAAAAAAAGAGAGAGAGAAAAAGAAACCTGTATATAGTTTTGGTGGGTATGTAAATTAGTATAGCCATCATGGAGAACAGTGCAGAGGTTCCTCAAAATATTAAAAATAGATCTACCATATGATCCAGTAATCCCACTTCTGGGTATATATCCAAAAGAAATGAAACCAATATGTTGAAGAGATTCTTGCACTTCCATGTTCATTGCAGTATTATTTACCATAACCAAGATTTTGAATCAGTCTAAGTGTCCATCAGCAGATGAATGGATAAAGAAAACGTGACACACACATACACACATGGGCATGTTATTCAGTCTTTGAAAAAAGAGGAAATCAAAAAGAGAAATGACCTACAAACATATGAAAAATGCTCAACATCACTAATCATCAGGGAAATGCAAATTAAAATGACAATCAGATACCATCTTACCCCTACAGAATGGCCATTATTAAAAATTCAAAAAATAATAGCTGCTGGCATGGATACAGAGAGAAAGGAATGCTCATACACTGTTGGTGGGACTGCAAATTAGTACAACCTCTATGGAAAACAGTATGGAGATTCTTCAAAGAAATAAATGTAGACCTAGAACTTGATCCAGCAATTCCACTGCTGGGTACCTATCCAAAGGAAAATAAGTCATTTTATAAAAAAGACACCTGCACTTGAATGTTTATCACAGCAGAATTCACACTTGCAAAGTTGTGGAACCAACCCAAGTGCTCATCAGTTCACAAGTAGATAAAGAAAATACGGTGTGTGTATGTCTACTCAGCCATAAAAAGAAATAAAATATCATTTGCAGCAACTTGGATGGCACTGGAGACCATTATCGTAAGTGAAGTGTGTCAGGAATGGAAACCTAAACACTGTATGTTTAAATAAGCGGGAACTAAATGATTGGGTACACACAGGTACAAAGAGATGTCATTGGAAACCAAGAAGCGGGGAGGGTGGGAAAGAAGGTGTGGGATAAAAATTTACCCGTTGCATACAATGAACACTATTCTGGTGATGGGCACACCAAAAGCACTGACTTAAGCATCATACAAGGTATCCATATAACAAAAACAGTTGTACCCCCTCAGTATTTTGAAATTTTAAAAAAGAAGATAGGAAAACAGTACTGCTTAGAATGACATTGGATATTCCCGTTTTGTGATGTTCATTGCCATCAAATATTTATTGAACATTTGCAATATTTGTACCATTGAACTCGTCTTCGGATTGTCAATAGGATTGGAATGGGAAGTTTGAATCATACTATGTTGATAAATTATAGGCTCTTGTTGAAGTATAACTTTATGAAAAAATGTCCAAAAAAAGAGGAAACCCTGTTATTTGCGACAACATGGATGAACCTGAAAGACATTACTCTAAGTGAAATAAACCAGGCACAGAAAGACAAATAACTGCATGATCTCACTTATATGTGGAATCTAAAAAAGTTGAACTCACAGAAGCAGGGACTAGAATGGTGATTGTGAAGGGCTGGGTGGTTGGAGAGGATGGAAAAAGGGAGATATTGGTCAAATGGTGCAAAGTTTCAATTACAGTGAATAAGTTCTGGAGATCTATTGTATAGCATGATGACTATAGTTAATAATAACATATTGTACACTTTAAAACTGCTAATAGAGTAGATCTTAAATGTTCTCACCATAAAAAATAAGTTTGAGATGTAATGGATATGTTAATTAGATTGACTTAATCATTTCACAATGTATGCATATATTGAAACAAACACATTGTGTACCATAAACATATACAATTTTTATTTTTCAAAAAAAGACAGATTGTCAGAATGCATAAAAACACAAGATGAAACTCACTTTAAATATAAAACGTGGATAGGTTAAAAAGTAAAAGAATGGAAAATGATATACCATGAAAACACTAAACAAAAGAAATCTCGAATAGCTGTATTGATATCAGATAAAGTGGACCTCAGATCAAGGAGTATTATCAGAGATACTGAGAGACATTCCATAATTATAAAGGGAGTTAATTCTCCCTGAAGATATAACAATTTTAAACATGCATGCTTTTAACAACAGAGCTTCAAATACTTGAGCAAAAATTGATAGAAATAAGGATAAACAGATAAACCCACAATTACTGTTGGAAACTTTAATACCTCTCTCAGTAACTAATAGAACAAGTATACAGAAAATCAGTAAGAACAGTACAACCAGAACAGTATCAACAACTTGATCTAATTGGCATTTATAAAACACTTCACCCAACAACAGGAGAATACACATTCTGTGTGTATGGAACATGTACCAAGAGAAGGCATATTCTGGGCCATAAAACAAACCTTTAGACATTTAAAAGCATAGAAATCACACAGTGATCTTAATAGAATTAAACTAAAATTCAACAACAAAGATATCTAGAAAATTTTCAAGTGTCGAGAAATGAAAGAAAACACTTCTACATAACCCATGGGTCAAAGAGTAAATCTCCAGGGAAATTTTTAAAAATATTCTGAGCTGCATAAAATAAAAATACAACCTAACATAGCTGCGGGATGCAATTAAAACAGTGCTAAGATGGGAATTTATAGCATTTAATATTTCTATTAGAAATAAGTAAGATCTCAAATCAGTGTTCTAAACTTCCACTTTGAAAAACTAAAAAAAGAGCAAACTAAACCCCAAGAAAGGTGAAAGAAATGATAAAAAAAAAAAACAAGAGCAGAAATCAATGAAACTAAAAACAGAAAAGCAAGAGAAAAATCAATGAAACCAAAAGCTGTTTCTTTGAAAAGATCAATAAAATTGACAAGTCTCTAGCGAGACTGACCAGCACAAAAAGAGGGAAGACACGAATTACCAATATCAGTAATGGAAGAGAGGATATCACTACAGAACCCACAGGTATGAAAAAGAAAGTAAAAGAATACTACAGAACTCTCTGCCCACGATTTAACAACTTAGGCAATAGACCTTGAATAACGTTATATGTATTAAAGAAATTGAATGTATATTTAAGAATGTATAGCCCAGGGTGGTCAGAGATAATTTATGAGAAAGAATTATACCACAGAGGTGGCTAGTATAAATCTCTCTGCTACTGGTGTCTTATTCAAGAATTGACATTTTGCTAACTAGCAGATTGCACGTCAAATTTTTTTTATTTGTGAAACTAGTATCATATTATTGTGATAAATGTTGGAAATGGGCTCTTGTTTATAAAATTAAAAGTATTCAATACATATATATGGATTATCTAAAATAAATTGAAGACATTCCTTATCTTTGCATGAAGAGAGTATATGAATCCACTAAATCCTTTACCCCTGTTCTCCATAGGTTGAAAGGAGTGACTTGATCCTGAATGGGTCCTGTGCTCAGTCATTAGTTTAGGAGGATTTCTGACTGCATGATGCCAACTAGAGGATATGTGTTGTGTCTTTCATAGAATGTACTTGGAACACGTAAAAAGATAAAGATCTAGGACTTCATTAAGCTAATGGAACCGGTTCTATGACATGCCGTGCCTACTTTGCTAATGAATATGTCTGTGTGAAGCAGAATTTTATCTAAGCCCTTGCTTTTACTATAATCTGGTAGAGAGAGTATAGAGGAGTAAATAGACCTCACTGTCTCAAACCTCTTTGCCCGCTATCATTATTTACCAAATAATAGTTGTACATTATCAAATGACCTTGGGTCAGTTTTAATCAGTTTGGTATCATGCTAAGCATTTCGTGTCCATTAACTCATTATTCTTCAAAGCAATGTTAGAAGGCAAGAGCCAGCAATATGACAAAACAGTAAGATGAGGCTCAGAAATATGAAATTACTTACCCAAAGTCACACAGCGCGGAAGGGTGTCTGATTTCAGCATTGGTGTTTTTACTACTCCACTCCATTTCACTCCCTGATGTTTTTCATCATCATCTCCTCTCAGAATATGCAAAGTCAGATAGACAATATCAACAGGAGTCAGCCTTCTGTGGAGCTGAGAAGAGCCTAAATTCACAGGCCCTGGATATTGGAGGTACAAGGCACTCAGATATGGGGAACTTAATATGGCAACTGTGTTGAACTCCATGCTCCTGATGATACTCATTGAGTTTGAGTTTGTTTTTTTTTTCTAAATAACACTTTAACTGAGATGTAACTCATATACCATACAATTCGCCCCTATACAATGTACAATTAAGTGGGTTTTAGTATATTCACAGAGTTGGGCAGCACTTCTCTATTAGCTCTGTTTGGGGAAATTGATTCTTTTGTATTTGTGACAGTAGTCAAACCTGGATGACTTGATGAATGGATGGCCTATTGTTTGGCAATCTCTGCTCCCAAAAATCAAACCCTGAATATTCCACCAGCTTCTTCCAGCATTTGTCTCTGTGGAAGTCATTCACATGAGCACTTAGGGTGGCTCTGTAAAACATGAACATTTCTTCATTTTTCTTTTATCAACTATTAACTAGCCCTGCTCAGACCCACCTACAGAAAATACATCTATGTGGTACATTGCAGAGGCTCCGTCCTAGCCTCCTGACACAAATGTGTCTTCGGTATAAAACTTTCAAAGAGATTAAAGTTCTTCTTTCAATCATTTCTTCTGGTTCTGATGGTGATTCTTAATCTGAGGCCACAACCTTCTGGGGACCCAGGGAGTTATGCAAAGGACATGCAGATCTGCCTGGGAACAAGGTGCTGTTTTTATTTGGAATAAACATAACTCACTACATACATTCACTACTATTTCTCAAGCATACCTGGGTGCTGCTGGGAGTAATAAAGCACAAAATCTGCACATGTGGATGAATTCCTAGTAACTTTTTCATTATATATTTTCTCAGTCAGCAGATACTATTATAGAAGTACAACTACTTTCATGGGATAAGATAAAGTTTTGATTGATAAAAGGAGGTGTGTGGACTCAAATGTTTAGAAACCACTAAATTAAACAAAGACCCTTCTTCATAGGACACGAATTTTTCATTTGGCAGGGGATCCACTTATTAACAGTAATTAACACATTAGTCTGAATTAATTGTCTTGTTTCAGGCCAGGGCATTGAACAATTCCATTCTCAAAGCAGAGTGGGGATCAGAAATGGCTCCAAGAAGGTCTAGTGGGTTAGAGAAATCAGTCTTTGGGGTGTCATGTGTCCTTTGGGAAATTGTTTTTGTATTTATAATAGTAGGCAAGCTTTGATAGATGAATCATTGTCTGGTTGGTAGCACTCCAAAGAGCCAAACCCCAAATGCTCCCCAGCTGCTACCAGTGTTGGCAAACATTCACGCGGAAACAGGAGGGTTCTGTACACCAGGGATGGAGGCTAAAAGGCAGGAGGGGGCAGCCAAATATGTGCCCAAGACCAAATTGGCCTACTGCTTAGTTTTCGGGAGGGCGAGGAGATAGTGATGTCTACCCCAAAACTTTAGCAGACTGTAGTCTTGAGAAGACTACTCTAGATTTCCTTTCCTTTTGAGGTTCTCCCTTCCCTTTATTCTTTCCCAGACCCTCCTTCCCCTATACTTGCTTGCAAACTTTCCCCATTTCATCCAACCCAGAGTCCCACTTTCTATCCAAAGCCATTCAATCAGCTCGAATTGTCTGTGCTTTTCTGGAGGGGTTCCCTCTCCAAAGTTGCCAGAATGTCTCAATATTCTTGGAGCTTGTGCTCGGTTTCCGAAACTTCAGGGTGTCCCATAGGCCGCAGTTCTGACTTCAAATGCACATTGACCTTTTCCTTTCACCCAAACACCCTCCTCCTTTCCCATTGCATTGCATCAGAGCCTTCTCAAGCCTGTTGTCTTGCTCCAGGCATCCCCCGGCCTGTGGCTTGGGGTTAATATCTGGTGCTTTCCAATCCCACCCCATGTGATTACGCCTTTGTTTCAGATCCAGGAGAATAATCATAGTCAGACTGGGTCTCCACTAGCCAAAGCGAAAGGGACATTTGAGAAAACAATCAGCCAGTCCTTGCAGAAGGGGGTGTTCTCTTGCCTGACAAGCAGCTGATTGCCTCAATTCTCCTCTCTGCCTGACATGACCTCAGGACCATAAGTGGCTACTTTGCCCTGCACTAACACAGCATGTATACAATGATTACTTAAGCTGCTTGAGAAGAGGCCATATTTCAAGAGTTACTTCAGAGGGCTGATTTTTCTTAGAATTGCAGAGCAAAGGGCTCCTGGGAACTGGGCTGAAAACTTTGTTTGCCTTTCTCCAACCTCTGTGTGACTGCCACCTAGTGGGCATATGGGGTGGGGGGTGGGGCAAGAAGCTACAGGGTGCAGTCATTAAGCAGGTGCATTGTTTATAAAGAATGTTAAAACAATATTAAAACCAACTAAATGTCGGTCAGACTTTTATTATCACCATGCGCTGGCAATTCTAAACAGTATCAGTGATAAAATACTTGTCACTTTGGTACACACCACTGCCCCCATTCCAGTACCTAAGTGGTTCCCTCGTCTCCTCTGGAAGGCCATACTTTAGCCTGACTTTTGGAATAATACTTCAGATTTATATCCCTTCCTTCCATCAAAATTTCCCCGTCTTTTATTCTATCCCCTTAGAGCTCTACTCTTTATTTTCCTTCATGGAATTTCTTTATAGGGGAGGTTTGTAGTGAGGAGTCACCTCTCCCTACCAGGAGCACCTACATTATCACAGGTGTCACCTGAAAAATCAATGCTTTAGTCCAATGGTTGTCAAAACTCTTTTAAAGCAGTCAAACTCTGTTTTTGAACAAAATATGGCATGGAACCCCAACTCCTAACTCTTCTTTAAGTCTCACCTTCAATGTCATGTCCTCTGGAAAATCTTCCTTGCCCCTCCATGATGAGGACAAGTCCCCATGTCCTACACTGTCATAGCAACTTGGACTTGCCCTTTCATCCTGCCCATGACACTTGTAATTACTCATTTAGTGTCTGTACTCCCTGGTAGACTGCAACCTCTGTGCAGGCAGATACCACATCTACCTTGTCCACCATTGGAACCCCAGAGCCAAGCATAGCACCTGGCTCACTGTAAGTGTTCCATAAATGGCTGATAATTGAATAGAAGCCTTCTTGGTACTACTATATAGCCTATAAGTAAATGGACATTGGAGATAGGCATGTCACATGTCATGCTTTAATTTAAATTGTAGTCACAACGCCTCCTAGACCGTTTTTTGAGGAAAAAAAAAAGGTGTGGTTAACCAGGTTTCCCTGCCTTGTAGTCATGTGACTACATTTTAAAATTAAATACAGCAGCCACAACTCTCAGTTTCTAGTAGGTGGATTTTTCCTCTCTTCCTTGGTACTAAAGTCAGGTTCCTCCTCTTACAAATTCCTGGCTGAAGCCTTGTGGTGACAGTCCCCTCTCCTTTTCTATACCAGGACCCCCAAAAGCCTTCTCCTTGTTGG
The DNA here is from genome assembly GCA_004363605.1 of Indri indri. NCBI lineage: Eukaryota > Metazoa > Chordata > Mammalia > Primates > Indriidae > Indri > Indri indri. The sequence goes on from RJWJ010002703.1 coordinate 93,193, forward strand.
CCATCCTAGGTTGGGACTTCCTTCAAAGCCATGTTCAGGTTCTACTTTCTGCCTGAAATTAACCCAAGCCAGGGCTGCTTACCTTTTTCTTTGTACTAGCAGAGTTCAAGAACAAGGTTCACCTGATTCTTTTTTTTAAAGGGCATTTACAAAAATAAATAAATAATTGTGCATTTATTGCGTACTTGTTATGCACCAGTCACTATCACGAGCACTTTACATTATCTTATTTAAACCTCGTAAGAACCCTATGAGGTAGGGATTATTCTTATCCCCATTTTACAGATGAGGAAACTGAGATTAAGAGTTGTAGGAAACGGGGAGAAAAAAAGACGAACCGTTTGCGTGTATTAACTCTCTGTCTTCTCCCGGTTTCCTGATTGGAGTGGACCCCTCCCTAGGTTTGGCCCCAGATGTCTTATTTGATTATTAATTTTGGTGATTCCTTGAACAGAAGTGAACAGCTTGATTGCAGGACTGAAAACGGCTCAAGGCCTTCCGCAGTATTTCCTTTTGCCCTGCTTACCTCAACGGATACATTCCTGAGCTTCAGAATTCCTTTCTGAGCTGCTCCCTCCCAGGGCAGCACAGGGCCACGCCCAGGCAACTGCCAATGGACAATCGCACAGCCAGTTCTCAGGAACACCTGTAGACAAGCAGCCCCTCCCTCCTCACCAGGGCCTCTGCTGCCATGGAAGCTGCTACTTCCCAAAATAAACAAACCCAAACCTGGGCATTTTAGGGAAGCAGCAGGTTCAGAAGTGAAAGAAGGAAAAAGCCAGATGAGCAGGAATAACATTAGTGTTGTTTACAAGGGGCGAAGGTGGGGATTGAGATACCTAAGGAAAGGTAGGCATGGCCTGCTTATTTGGTGCTGCTACTCCTCCCAAGCCCCCACGTCTCACCCCCACTCCCACTCCCAAACCTCCCTTCTGTTGCCTCCCCCGCCAGGAGGTTTTTCACTCACTTTAGCCCTCTGCCTCTAAGTTTGTAATTGGGGAATTCATTTTGAGGGTAATAAAGAATAATAAAGTCTTTGAAAGTGAAAAGGTATCTGAGGGTTAAGCAACCATTACTCACTTCATAATGTCAGGCAGCTGCCCCGAAGGGATTGAGGTTTTGGTTGTTGAATGTGGTGGTTAATGGTGGAGCCTGAGGTTCTTTGCGGAGCAAGGCAGGTGGGATAGCTGGATCTGAAGGACAGAATGACATGACGGCACTGGGGACTCGGAGAGTGCATGATGAACTGGAGAGAGGAGGCTGTCAAGTACAAACTTTGTCTTCCTTGAGATTTTGCTGGGAGCCTGCTCCTCACCCTGCTCCCATCCCGCCCAGAAAAGTGAAAGGAAACTTCCTGCTCACTCCTCTCCTCACTCCGCCCCTACGCCCAGGACAGAACTTAAGCAGGTACTAATTAGTACTATATATATAACTTGGCTATAATCAGGGTTCATGAGGCTTGTGTGGACTGGCCTGGCAATTGAGCATCAGATAAAATGATGTTTCTATAAGAAAATGTATGCTGAATTCTAAACTTTTGGTCAATACTTTATTCCTAGATTGGGGGCTGCTTATACTTGGGGACAATTCAGAACTCCTTTTGTCTACATTAACTCGAAGCTAGGCTTTGGGTTCTTGTATGGGCCATTTCGTGAAGCCTCCATACACACCATGTTGGAGCCTAACTATTCACACACATGTACAAACACACACACACACACACACACGGAAAGATATGGAAATATGGTAAGCATTGTGATATGTATTATAGCTACTATAAATATTACACTATAATAAAGATATAATACGTAGAAATATAGATATTATCTACAATATTGAAGTCTTAGCAAGAATCCTTCACAGCTGAGTATTACTGTGGGGCCTATGCCACAAATGCAAGAACATCTTGGTTCGAGCATTAAAAAATATCTATGTGTAAATCCAATATTTATCAGTTATTTTAAAAGACTTGGCAAACCATTTTGCAAAGCAAACAAGCACTTTTGCATTTGTACTTTTTAACCCAGATTTTATTAGTTTTCCTTAGAGTAGGGTACAGAGAAAATGTCCTGAAGGACTGCCTAGCCTCTGCGTATTTAAGTATTCCCCGAACTGCCTGCTTTCCCAGCTGGAGAAAGAATCTCACCAGATGGACTCTTCACTTGGCAAATATTTACTAAATGTCTGGAAGTGCTGGGCACTGGGTCCCTGCCTTGTCAGAGCTCTCCAACCTAATCAGGGAGATTGGCTGAGCAAACACTTCACTCACATTTTTACATATAATAGCATGTAAAAGGTGAATGACTTCAGTGTCCTCATCTCTAAAGTAGAGTCAATAATATTACCTACCACATAGGGCCGTGGTGAAGATTAAATGAGAAAACATGAATGTCAATTGGTTACTACTGTAGCTAGCACAGGGTAAGTGCGTTGGTTGTTATTTCCTGGGAGCACAGGCGAGGGAACGAATAACTGGGCCTGAAGGAGGTGGACAAGGTCTCAGAGATGAGCGATGTGAGTTTTAAAAGATGACTAGGTGTTCATTAAGTAGAGACATCAGGGGATGAACATTCCAGGCAAAAGGAGCTGTGTGTGAAAGCTCAGAAGTACTAAGAATATGGTAAGTTCTGCAGCGGCCTTCCATGGTTGGAGGGTACAATACATAAGGAGAAAGGGAAAATGGTGGCCAAGCAGGAGGGGAGCAGGCAGGGCTCCACAGCAGCAGCGATGTTTGGGCTGGGTCTTGAAGGATGGGTAAAAGTGTGCCAGTCATAGAAGAGGGAAGAATATTGTAGTGGTGGGAAGGGCATCTACAAAGGCACAAAGTTGTAAATGTTTAGAAAATATTTGGGGCACCGTGTGCTGTGGCTGGAGCTCTGCATTCAAGGAGCCACCTCTCCCACTTGGAGGTTTCGAAGGTGTCTGGACATGTTTGGTAGGCTGGTGGGGTGGGCCCCTGGAAGTCAATTTGCGAGAGGGTTTTGGTACGGAATGGAAGCAGTACATGTGCCCTATAGGGGAGAAGAATTCGGAGGACAGTCTTATGTCTGCCTTGGAGGTTTGTATTCAACACAGACTCTTCATACTGGCAATTAAGCCCCAAGAAAAAGGCTGAAAGTAGAACCTGAAGCACTTGTTTTCATGAAAAATTCTGTGAGACGCTGGTGCACACAGCATACACTCAAGACC
>RJWJ010002704.1:0-96413 GCA_004363605.1 Indri indri
TTTAATATTATCTTTCATGTCGAAGTGGTCTATTTAGGGTACATGATGTCTTTCAGAGTTCTTTTCTTGTCCTGAATTATCCCAAGGTAACACTGCAGTATAGGAGAAGGTGGGTTATGTTACTTTGTGGAGATTGGGAAAAGGAGAAGAAAGTAATGGATTTGTGATCACGGTCTCTGGTGCAGTGTACTCTGGATCTTGGAAAAATGCAGTTGAAGGGTGGCTGATCTAAGCTTATCTGGTCTAGTTTGCAGGGCCCTTTGCAATTTCTGCTGAGGCATATGGGGCATCATATTCCCATGACTGATATCCATGGTCTTATTCATTTGCTTCTGATCGCAAATGTCTGAAACTTCATGACCTCTTCTTCTAAGCCCCAGGCTGCTGCCAGTTCAGCAATCATCTCAGCCACTCTCTCCCTTCCATCACCAAGGCTTATCGATATTCCTGGATTATCTATAAGTTATGTGTAGCCATGAGAAACCTGGAGTGCTACCTCATGTCTATTTAAACAAACATGCTTTCCGTGGTTTAAAAGGGTTCTGGGATAAACATTTGGTTTCTCAGAGGCTTGCATCATTCCGTTGACTAGTTACAAGAAAATAGGCCACTAGCATGGATATACTAAGATGCCTTCATTTCTCTCTGGTTGTTTCTACCTCCCCACCCCAATTCAATGATATTTCCAAAAATTGCTCTGGAATGTGTAGCCTGGATGCATGTGTCTCATGGCACGCTCAAACTTCTCTCTTCTAGGCTTTCTGATTCCTCTTGGGTTGGAAGGGCTGGGTTTTTATGATGTAGCAGGATCTTCCATTACATCCTATTCATGGCACATGGTGAAACTGGGAGCTCAATGAACTTAGAAAAATTTTTTTTCTTTCCCAAGACTTTTCTGGCTTTCAAGATTCTTTTATAACTAGGTGCTCAAAAGTCCTACCTTAGTAAAGAAAACCTGAATGTTTGCCCTTTATTTCTATTCACATTCTGGCTATTTCATGCCTAATATTTCCAGATAAAAACGAACATTTCTGGATGACCCGGAGGAAGATCTGTATATGAAAATGCAAAAGAGGAAAAGTGCAGTTATATTTTAAAACAACATTATCCCTGTTACGTATGCCTAACACTTCTGGCTAATGCCTTCTCTGCCATCATCTGAGGTAGTTTCAGAAGTGATATTCTTACAAAATGTTATGATGAATGACAATTTTTCTCAAAACTTCTCTCAGTCATAACTCCTGGCCCAAGTCTTACAAGACTAATAGAAAAAGAACAACTTGAAATCTTTGTCTTTTCATCATTGGAGTGTGAGTTCCCAAAACACAGGGAATATATCTTATTCATGTTTGAACTCCCAGAATCTAGCATAAACATTACAATATGACCAATAAACACTGATTGAAATGAATCCAAATTTTATTAAGTAGTTTTCAGAATCGAAGTAAATGTTCTTTCCAGCTGAGAATCAGTTTTAAATAGCTAATATTATATAACATTTTAAAAAATATTTAAAAAATTTTTCTGTCTGTAGTTACTCCCTAGATGATCTCATTTGGACTCAGATTTAATTCACTTTACACACTAATGATGCACAAATTTAATCTCCAGCCCATATCTCCTCCCTGAACTCCAGACTGTATATCCAATTGGCTATTTGAGCTCTCCACCTTAGTATACCTGTGCTAGTGGCCTGTTTTCTTGTAACTAGTCGAGAGAACGATGTAACTCTCCAAGAGGTCCAAGACTGAACAACTGACCTTCCTCTTTCACTCCTGTTCCTCCCACAGTCTTCTCCATCCATCAGTCCTTCCCTTTTTCAGCTTAGAAACCTTATAATCATTCTCGATTTGTCTTTCTAATACTCAAATCCAATCTTTCATAAAATCCTGTCTCTTTATCTTCAGATAATATTCAAAGTCTGCCTGCCAGTATCTAACTACATCTCCACCACTGTCATTTTGGTCCAAGGCACCATCATCTCTTACTTGGGTTATTGCCATTCTCCCCTAATTAGTTTCACTGCTTCCATTCATGTAGTCTGTTCTCAACAGAGCAATTAGATCACATCCTTCTTCTCCACCCTGAAATGGCTTTCATCTTTGCTCAGAGAAAATGTTTCTATCCATAAAATGCCTCTCTGTCCCTACATGAGCTGACCCCTTGCAACTTTTGACTTTATCCCTTGCTATTCTGCACCCTGCTCACTCCATTCCAGTCTTACTGGCCCCTTGGGATATAACCAGAAAGCATGGTACCACCTCAGAGACTTTTCCCTCGCTGCCACCTTTGTCTGGAATGACCTTCCCCCAGATATCCAAATGGCCACTCTCTCCTCCTTCAGGTCCCTGAATAAATGTTTTTATCAGGAAAATGTTTTCATCTGCAAGGCCTCATCTGACCACCCTAAATTAAAACACTGTCCCTGGTACTCGCTTTTCCCCTTTCCTGTTTTAGTTTTTCTCCATCACACTTACCGCCATCAAAATAATACTTTTACTTATTTGTCTATTGACTGTTTAGCCTCCCTAGAAAAGAATCTACCTTAGGGCAAAATTATTTTTACCTTTTTTATTCACAGCTGCATCTCCAACACCTAGAATAATACCTGGCACACAGTAAGTATTCAATGAGGATTTGTTGAGTGGATGAAAGGTGGCTGGGTGGCTTTCTAGATGCAACCAGGGCAATACAGAGCACTAATATTTATTGCTTTGTACCAGCAGAGCTTATTGGCATCTGTGAGGAACTTTGGAGGTATTCTACACTAAAGAGAAAAGTTTTCAAGTAAGCTTGTATCTCATTTATTTATTCATTGAACATTTATTAAGTGCCAAATGTTGAAGGTTCAGCAATGAACAGTATAGGCATGATGCCTGCCATTAAGGGGTTTGCATCTAGAAATATCTTACAAGATATTCCAAGATATTAACAGAGTTAATATTGTTTCAAAATATTACTCGAATTTTTCATTTTTGCATTTTTGTATAAAGTATACAATACCTTGGAAGCAGTGAGATTAGTCAGGTGAGAATGACAATAGCCCAGGTGAGAGATGATGGTGCCTTGGACCAAGATGACAGTAATGGAGACGTAATTAGATACTGCTGGGTGGATTTTGAATACTATTTAAAGATAGATAGGATTTACTGATGGATTGGATTTGGGAGGTAAAAAAACAGAATCAAGGATGACCACAAGGTTTCTAAGCTGACAAGAGGGAAGGACAGATGGGCAAGACTGTGGAGGAGCAGGAGTGAAATGGGGTCAGTTGTCCAACCTTGGACAATAACTTGTCCCTTCCAATGTCGGGATAAAACACAAAGTGGGCCCTGATCAATTGCCCAGATACATTTTCAACAATTCTCCAGCAAATGGGAATTGACATAATAATATTGGCAATAATAGTAACAACAGCTAACATTTACAGATCATTTAAGTGCCAGGCACTCTTCTAGTCACTTATGTAAGTTTCCACCCAGAATGTACATTTCCTTTGCATATGAATATGCCCATGCTCCTAGATTTGAGCTAATGGGATGTGAGTAAAAATGACATGTATAAATTCTGGATCATCTCTAACTTGAAGACAAGTTCCTTTTTCTGAACTTTGGCTCTTATTTCCATGAGCAAGACTATTTATGAACCAACAATCCTAACTTCAACTTTGCAAATGATGGTGGAGCCACAAGATGAAAGGAACTCAAGTTCCTAAAAGTTTGTGGAGACTTACCTGTTATGTTAGATATAAATGAATTTCTATTTGTTTAAGATTGTTAAATGGTCTCTTTTTAATAGGAACATAATATTTACCCTAATTAATATATGCAGTTTTCTGAAGTGAAATGATAGTAGCATTAACCAGGCATTTTATTTTTATATGTTTTTATGATTATAAAAGAACAAATTCCTTTATTTCATCTGAATAGCTGTTTGCAAATGAGATCCTTGCTTTAATCCCCCTATCCTCATCCCCACCCAAGCTGTGTGAAAAGTGATATTCAAGGGCTGGCATATGATCACTTGTAGACATAGCAGATGACACAGTATGTGTCCAACACATTCTAATTGTTATCACTACTGGGCTCTGTTTCACCATTCAATTTCAAAAGAAAACCACGTTTCCCAATTTTTATATTAATTCTCAATCTCTTGCCTCAAATTTGAAAAGTGGACTCCAGTTTGCCACTCAGCTCTTAGAGCACTCACCGGTAAAGAATAGTTTTGCTTCATTAGACACTTGCAGCTTTCTCTCATTGTTCCTTCTGTGCTATGTTGCAAAGAACAACCTGTAATAAGCTGCTCCCACATCACAACCAAAAATAAAATCTTCTTTTAAAATGAAATACTTTGATTTCAACTGTGATAATGCCAAATTTGGCACAAAACTATGATAATTTAACAGCATCAACCTCAAAATCTCTCCAAAATGTTGAATCAAGAGTGTGTTTAAGCTTCAGGCAATATTCTCCTGGGGAAAACATTCATATAGTTAGGAAGACTCTAACAATTAGGGATCTAGAAGAGATGGGAGAGATCCCTTCCCATCTCTATTGCTACCATCAAACCCCAATGCCTAATTGCCACACTCCAGCTCTCCGCAATCAGTCTGTCCATGACTTTTCACAGCTCTTAGTGTAAGCATCATTCATTCAGAAACCAGCATGTGATTAGTGTTATAATTATTTATCCTTTTGAATGCAGCTTCTGCTTCTCTATTAAGCTTGTAAGAGAGGAACCTGTAGGTAATCTGATGTAGCTCTAGTTTCTAGAACAGCCACTTCATGGACAATGTGCTCAGGAAGGTTGGACTGATGAAGACATATGTAAATACTGTTCTTCTCATGTAGCCCCAGTGTTCCCAGGAAACGGAATTGGGAAGGGAAACCTGAAAGAAAAGGGGAGCATCTTTTACCACTAAACACACATATATTAATACTTACCTACATATATGTTATGTATTTTATATACATATAATTTAGTGATTAATAAAGGTAAAGGATGCCTACAACATTTTTTTTTCTGATGGACCAGTGTTTAAGTTTATGCTGCTCCTCTCAAGATATTTCTTGAATCATAGTTCTCAATTTAGTAGACAGTACTTGACTTTAATGATCTCGAGAATGTGAGATCAGAAGACATATCTAATATCTAACAAGTAATGGGGAAAATTTTGTAAGAGTATAAATAGCATAAATAAGATTTTCATTTCTACCTTATGTTCATGTGGAAAATATTTTAAATCTCCTTTTCCAATGTACTTTGCTAATTCCTAATGGTCAAGTTTACTATTTTTTATTTTTGTTATTTTTTGTTTGTGTTCTTTGTCAAAAGTTTACTTTGTAATATTCGTCTCTGTGAAAAATGTAGTGAATGATATTACTACAATTTATCTCAAAATCTGGAAAGGTCATGTACCAACATGACGTTCCTAATGGATGTCAATTTTATGCAGATATTGTAATAGCAGAAGTCAGGACAAAACAAAAATAAATCTGCAACCAAAAACCTTTCTGAAAGGTATTTTCCCTTTTAAACTAGTGGTTCAGAGCAGTGTCTTTAAAGTTAATTTCATAAATCATCACAAAGGCAACATAGTAAATGGGTTAAGGAAACAAGCTCTGTAACCAGACTGCCTGGATTTGAATCCCAGATCTATCACTTGCTGTTAAAGCTAGAGCATTTCTCTGTGCTTCCATTTCTTCAACTGGAAACATGGAAGAAGAGCAGCCCCTATCTCAGAGGGTGATTCTGAAGATTGAGTACATGAGCACATTCAAAACATGGAGCACAAGGCCTGGCACACAGTAAGTGCTCAAAGAATTTTGGCTAATATTTGGGTAAAAATTATGTATTCCGATTGTAGGCAGGAAATATTCTAGACACACCAAGTTCTGAAATCTCCATTTCAGTTCACATGTTATTAATTTCTTTCCTTTTTTAGATTTTAATTATTTTTTATAAATATTATATATTTATGGGGTACACGTGGTATTTTATTACATGCCTGCAATGTGCAATGATCAAATCAGGATATATATAACTTTAAACATTTATCATTTCTTTGTATTGGGAAAATTTCAAATCTTCTTTTCTAGCTATTTTGAAATATACAATATCTCGTTGTTGACTGTGGTCACCCTACTGTGCTATCAAACACCAGAACTTATTCCTTGTATTGAGCTCCATGTTTGTGCCCCATTAAGGAACCTCTCTACATTCCCACCCCCCACCACACACACACCCTTCCCAACCTCTGGTAACTTTATTTCTATTCTCTACTTCTGTGAGATCAGCATTTTTAGACCCCATATATGAATGAGAATATGTGATATTTGTCTTTCTGTGCCTGGCTATTTCACTTAACATAATAACCTCCAGTTTCATCCTTGTGGCTACAAATGAGAGAATTTCATTCTTTTTATGGCTAAATAGTATTCCATTGTGTATATATACCGCATTTTCTTTATCCATTCATCCATTGATGATTAGGTTGATTCCATATCTTGGCTGTTGTAGGTAGTGTTGTAATAAACATGCAGGTACAGGTATTCCTTTGATATACTGATTTCCTTTCCTTTGGGTAAATACCAGTAGTGGGATTGTTGGGTTGTACAATAGTTCTATTTTTTGTTTTTTGAGAAAACTCCATACTGTTTTCCATAATGGCTATACTAATTTACATTCCCATCATCAGTATATAAGAGTTCCCTTTTCTCCACATCCTTGCCAATATCCATTATTTTTTGTATTTTTGTTAATAGCCATTCTAACTAGGATGAGATGATACCCCATTGTAGTTTTGATTTGCATTTCTCTGTTGATTGGTGATGTTGAACATTTTTTTCATATAACTGTTGGCCATTTGTATGTCTTCTTTTAAGAAATGCCTGTTCAGGTCCTTTGCACAATTTTTAATAGGATTATTTGGGTTTTTGCTGTTGAGTTGAGTCCTTTTTATATTCTGGATATCAGTCCATTGTCAGATAGTTTGCAAATATTTTCTCCCATTCAACAGATTGTCCATTCACTTTATTGATTTTTCCTATGATGTGCAGAGATTTTTAGTTTAATATAGTTCCATTTGTCTGTTTTTGTTGCCTGTGGCTTTTGAGGTCTTAGTTATAAAATCTTTGCCTAGACCAATGTCCTCAACTGTTTTCTTCTAATAGTTTTATAGTTTGGGGTCTTATGTTTAAGTTTTTAATCCATTTTGAGTTGATTTTCATATATGGCAAAAGATAGGGGTCTAGTTTTCATTCTTCTATATATGGATTTCCAGTTTTCCCAGTACCATCTCCTGAAAAGATTGTCCTTTTCCCAATGTATGTTTTTGAAGCCTTTGTCAAAAATCAGTTGGCTGTAAATATGTGGATTTATTTCTTGGTTGTCTATCTTATTCCATTGGTCTGTGTGTCTGTTTTTATACCAATACCATACTGTTTTAATTACTAGAGCTTTGTAGTATATTTTGAAGTTCAGGTAGTGTGATGCCTCCAGCTTTGTTGTTTTTATTAAGTATCGTTTTGGCTATTTGGGGTCTTTTATGGCTTCATACAAATTTTTGGATTGGTTTTTCTATTTCTGTGAAAAATGTCACTGCTATTTTGATAAAAAGTGCCTTACATCTGTAGATTACTTGGGGTAGTATGGTCATTTAACCAATATTAATTCTGATTCATCAGCATGGGATATCTTTCCATTTGTCCTCTTCAATTTCTTTCATCAATGTTTTGTAGTTTTCCTTGTAGAGGTCTTTCACCTCCTTGGTTAAATTTATTCCTAGGTTTTTATTTTGTAGTTATTGTAAGCGAGATTGTTTTCTTTATTTCTTTTTCATCTATTTTCTTATTGATACATAGAAATGCTACTGATTTTTGTATATTGATTTTGTATCCTGCAACTTTACTGAATTTATTTATCCGTTCTAAGAATTTTTTGGTAGATCTTCAGATTTTTTCCTATATAAGATTATGTTATCTGCAAAGAGAGACAATTTGAATTTTGCTTCCCAAGTTTGGATGTCATTTATTTCTTTCTCTTGTCTGATTGTTCTGGCTAGAACTTCCACTACTATGTTAAATAGGAATGATAAAGTGGACATTCTTGTCTTGTTCCAGTTCTTGGAGGAAGAGCTTTCAGCTTTTCTTTGTTCAGTATGATGTTAACTGTGAGTTTGTTGCATATGATATTTATTATTTTGAGATACATTCCTTCTATGCCTAATTTGTTGAGAGTTTTCATCATGAAGAGATGTTGAATTTTATCAGATGCTTTTTCTGCATATATTGAGATGATCATTTGTTTTTTTCCCATCATTCTGTTGATGTGATATATCATGTTTATTGATTTGCATATCCTGAACCATCCTTGCATCTCTGGGATAAATTCTACTTTATCATGATGTATAATATTTTTGGTGTGTTTTTAGATTTTGTTCGCTAGTATTTTGTTAAGAATTTTTTCATCTATCTTCATCAGGGACATTAGCCTCTAGCTTTCTTTTGTGTGTGTGTCGTTGTCCGGTTTTGATACCAGGGTAATGATGGCCTTGTAGAATAAGTTAGGAAAAATTCCTTCCTCTTTAATTATTTGGAATAGTTTGAGAAGAATCGATATTAGTTTTTATTTGTAAGTTTGGTAGAATTCAGAAGTAAAGCCATCTAGTCCTGGACTTCTCTTTGATAGGAGATTTTTTATTACTGATTCAATCTCATTATTTGTTATCATTCTGTTCAGGTTTTCTATTTCATCCTGGCTCAATATTTACAGGTTGCATGCATCCAGGAATTTATTCATTTTCTCTAGGTTTTCCAGTGTGTTAGCACCTAGCTATTCATAAAATTCTCTGTTGATCCTTTGTATTTCTGTGGTATCAGTTGCCATGTCTCCTTTTTAATTTCTGATTTTGTTAATGTAAGTTTTCTTTTTTCCTGGTTAGTTTAGCTAGCAGTTTGTTGATTTCATTTATCTTTTCAGAAAAACCAACTTTTCATTTTGTTGATTCTTTGTATTTTATTGGTCTCTATTTTGCTTAGTTTTATTTTGATCATTATTATTTCTTTCCTTCTCTTAATTTTTTATTTGATTTGTTCTTGTTTTTCTAGTTCCTTGAGGTGCATTGTTATGTTGTTTATTTGCAATCTTTCTACTTTTATGATGTAGGTGCTTATTACCATAAATTTCACTCTGAACACTGCTTTTGATATACCCCTTAGATTTTGTTATATTGTGTTTCCATTTTCATTTAAGAATTTACACAATTTTCTTCTTAGTCTCTTCATTGACCCAATCGTCTTTTAGGAGAATGTTATTTAATTTTTATGTATTCGTACAGTTTCCAACACTCTTGTTACTGATTTCTAGTTTTATTCCATTGTGGTCTAAGAAGATATTTGATATGAGTTTGTTTTTAAAAATTTGTTGAGACTTGTTTTGTGGCCTAACATATGGTCTATTCTGGAGAATGTTCTATGTGCTGATGAGAACAATGAGTGTATTCTGTAGTTGTTGGATATAAAGTTCTGTAACTATCTGTTAGGTCCATTTGGTATATAGTGCAATTTAATCCAATGCTTTTTTGTTGATTTTCTGTCAAGGGTAACTGTCCAATGCTGAAAGTGAGGTGTTGAAGTCCTCAATTATTATTGTATTGGAGTCTATCTCTCCCTTTAGATCTAAAATTGTTTTATATATCTGGGTGCTCCAGTGTTGCAAGCACATATATTTAGAACTATTATATCCTCTTGCTGAATTGATCCCTCTATCATTATATAATGACCTTCTTTGTCTCTTTTTACTGTTTTGACTTAAAGTCTGTTTTATCTGATATAAGTATAGCCAGTTCTGCTCACCTTTGATTTCCATTTGCATGGAATTTCTTTTTCTGTCCCTTCTATTTCAGTTTATATGTCTCTTTACAGGTGAATTGAGTTTCTTATAGGCAGAATATAGTAGAGTCATTTTTTTTAATCCTTCAGTCAGCCTATGTCTTTGTGGAATTTAATCCATTTACATTAAAGGTAATTATTAATTTGTGAAGATTTATTCCTGTCATCTTGTTAATTGTTTTCTGGTTGTTTTGTATGTCCTTCTTTCCTTTCTTTCTCTCTTATTGCTTGTCATTGCTGTTTGGTGGTTTTCTGTAGTGGTAACATTTGAGTCCTCTCTCTCTCTATTTGTGTGTGTGCTCTAGCAGTGAGTTTTTGTGTGTTTTTGTGTTGTAGATATTGTCCTTTTGCTTCCAGATGTAGGACTCCCTTAAACATTTCTTTTAGGGCCAGTCCAGTGGTTATGAATTCTCTCAGGTTTTGCTTGTTTGGGAAAGACTTTATTTCTCCATTTTTAAAGGATATCTTTGCTGAGTATGGTATTCTTATCTACCATTTTTCTTCTTTCAGCACTTGGAACATATCATCCCATTCTCTTATGAGGTTACTGTTGAGAAATCTGCTGTTCATGTAATAGGGGTTCTCTAGTGTATAATTTGATGTTTTTCTGTTGCTGTTTTTAGAAATCTCTCTTTGTCTTTCATTTTGACAGTTTGACTATAATATGCCTTGGAGAAGACCTTTTGGATTGAATCTATTTGAGGATCATCAGGCTTCCTGTATGTGAATGTGTATATCTCTTGCAAGGTTTGGAAAGTTTTCAGCCATTATTTCATTAAATAGGTTTTCTATGACTTTACGTGTATCTTTTCCTTCTAAAACAACCAAAATTCAAATATTTGTTGCTCTGTGGTGTCCCATATGTCATATAGGATTTGTTAATGCTTTGTTATTATTTTTTCTTTCTTTCATTTTCTTTTTTTTCTTGGCTGACCGGGATATTTCAAAAGACCTGTCTTCAAGTTAAGAAATTCTTTTTTTACTTGATCTAGCCTGTCATTGAAGTTCTCACTTGTAATTTTATTTCTTTCATTGAATTCTTCAGTTCCTAGATTTCTGTTTGGTTCTTTTATATATCTACCTCTTTGCTGAATTTTTTATTTAGATCATGAATTGTTTTTGTAATTTTTTTATATTATTTATCTGTGGTCTCTCATATTTCACTGTGCTTCTTTAATATTATTATTGTGAATTCTTTGTCAGTCATTTAACGAGTTCTTTTTTAGTTGGATTCTGTTGCTAGAGAATTATTGTGCTCCTCTGGTGGGTGAGGAGGGCACCAGAAGTATAGTGGTCCCAGTCCCCCAGGAAGCACATATAGATGAGTTCTGGCAGTGATGGTGGAAGTAGACTGGGCCCATACTTAGGCCACCAGGAAGAATGTGCAAACACTGGGGGTGACTGGAGGGGGGTGGGCAAGTCAATCCCTAGGCCCCCAGACATAGTGTTTGGGCACTGGTAGCAAGTGGAGGTTGCTTCCTGTCAGGCCTCCTGATGGTGCATGTGCATACCAGAAGTGGCAGGCAGGGTGGAACAATTTTAGGGCCCCCAATTGGCAGGCTCAGGCACTGGTGGTGGCAGTACCAGGTGTGGTGGACCTGTCCTCAAGCTTTCTAATGATATGCATGGGCCCAAGCTGAGATTGGCAAAGTGGAACAGTCCACAGGCCCCCAGACTGTATGCTTAGGTGCCAGGAGCAGGCGGGCTGTGTCTGCGTTAGGCCTCCTGATGATGTATGCAGTTACCAGAAGTAGCAAGCAGCAAGGGTCCCCAGGCTCCCAGCTGGTGTGCTTAGGCAGTAGCAGCAGTACATGAGGAGGGCCTGTCTTCAGGCTCAGGGATAACACCCAGTGGGGCTGATTCCCAGGCCCACTAAAGGTGAGTGCAGATATGTGGCAGCCCTGCTACTTGGGGGAGTGAGATTACTAACAGTGGCAGCAGCCCCAGACAGGCGGGTCTCAGGCTCTGGAGAGCCTATACTTTGGCTCCCTTCGTTCTTGGGGAATCCTCTCAGATGTGCCTCACTGCCCATTTCCTAGACTTGAGGACACTGTGTGGGTTAGAGTGTCAAGATCCAGCCAGAATTGCAACATTGCAACATTCCAGGTGGATATAGAGGGATTTCAGCAAGGCTTCAGGGATGTAGAGATGTGGAGGCTGTTGGGCCCCAGGACAAAATGCAGTCCGTAGGGGCCAGGGTCTAAAAATGGTGCTGTACTATAGCTGCTTGGGTCTCAGGGGTTGTGTGGGACCCAGCACAAGCTCCTTTTCTAGAATGATGCTGTTGTGCAGGCTCCATGAAGCTCCCTATACTAGTCTCAGGCTCTACAAGGCCTGTGAGGTCTGAGGGGCTGTCCTATGGCTGAGATTGCAGGAGTCCACAGTGGGCATGGGGATCACTGGGATCTCTCACTCACCCTTTCCCAACACTGGAGAGCCTCTCCTGGCTTCCAGCCAATCCCAGCCAGGCCAGCTGCCTTTGTTCCCTCTTCTTCCATGCCTCACATGTCCTCTGTCACTGCCCTGCTGAATCCCAGTGGTCTCTCATAGACATTCTATTCAGTGTGTGATTATCTATTTGTTGTTTTGGTCCTTCTTTGTGGAGGATGCAAGTGTTGGGTGGCTCTAGTCAGCCATCTTGAAGAATCCCATCTGACTTTGCATTCTCTGATGAAAAACATACATCAACTTTTTTGTCATATTTAAAGATTTAATTCTCTCATCATGTCCAGATGAGTTTTACTTTATGAAGAAAATAACCTTGATAATAAAAATACAACTGGAAGACAAAAAATCTGCAGTAATTCTTCTTTTCATTAAAGTATTAAGCAAGAGTTTAAAAAATTATATGTACTTAATATTGCATCATATTGCCTACATCTTCATAGTTGTCAGAAGGATTGAATCAAGGGATAACCCCCTAGCATTAATTGTAAAACAGAAAAAATGGTCTAATTTCCCATGATGGTGTCACTTTCTGTCCCTAAGAGTCTATCCTGGGTTAGAGGATAACCACTGTCTCAGAGATCATTCAAGCTTGAAGAATTCCCACTAAGATGTTAATTTGGTATTATTCCTTCCAAGCATAGTCTCATTTTAATAGAAAACACCCAAATGGAAAATACTGGGCTAATGTAGTGGAGACCTACTGCTTTGTCCATCTACCATGTACTACATTTTTCTCTTCTGATGATTGCCTTCCCCCCAACTCTACCCACATCTCCCATGTCCTGTATAATCTTAACTTTTGAGCCAGGCAACAGCACTTGTCTTGGGCTAGGCCAATACCCATCCTTGAAAATTTTAAACTTGGGACACAGAGAGGCAGAGAAATTTCTCTCCTGGAATAAGGCTGTAAGATATGAATTTGAGAAACATTGATGGCCATGTTTACATCATATGGAGAAAGCTGGCTTACCAGGAGAAAGAAGAATGACACTGAGAGACTAGAAACAGAAAGAGTTTGAAAACATTAGAAATGCTGATTCTACAAGACTTTTGGGGTGGGAGGGCAGTGAGAAAGGGGATCAAGAAGTTTTCCTACTTTTCCCCCTGTGTTTAGCTCCTCTTTGAAATCTAGAAGTTGGGTCAGGAAGATTCTGAAAGGCAGAATTTTGTGTGCTGCCCTTCAGAATCCTCATGTCCCAACTTATTTGACCAGGTATGCTGTGGCCACTGATCCTATACAGGCTTGCATAAACTTCTTGAAGGCACATTTTAGGTGGCATCTTACCAAAGGCCCAAGCTCTGTACTTCTTGCTTCCAACCTGGAAACTTCTCAGATGCTGCAGTGTGGGAATCTGTTTCAAACTCCTATGTGTACATTATGGAAGTCCGAGGGATTTAGTGCCCATCGAGCCACTGTTGACCAATGGAAGCCGATAGACAAAGGCTTTCTCCTTTTGTCCTTAGGGTGCATTTCATAAGTTTCAGAGAGATTGAGTACCAGTCACCTAATCCCCTGTGGCAAGTTAGGGTGGCCAACTCTATAACTCTTCTTGAATTGGCTTTTCCTCCTTCTTTGTTTTTCTTCCCCTGCCCTGTACTACTGTTGTCTGGCATCACATTCCTAGATAAAAATCTAAAAAATCCTTCATATCAGCCTCTGCTTTTGAGAGAACTCGGGCTAAGATATCCAGTATTCTTTCAACAAATTTCCTTTGGATTAGATTTCAGTCATAATTAGTTGTAGTGGGTTATAAGAGACTTCATTTCTAGTCCAAGCTAACTAGTCCACATACTAACTTTGGACAAATTAACTGGTCTATATTTCAGTTTATTAATATACAAGGTGGTGGTATTGGACTCATTTCTGTGGTTCCTTTTATCTCTATGATTCTATGAATTGAGGAAAAGCCTTCATATCTGAGACAAATAAATCTCTAGTGGTGGCAATGCAGACACTGAGACTGACAGTTTATCCTGCTTGTGTTTCTGATCCATCAGTGCTCATGGCCTTGGCAACATTGTACCAGAGTCAGCCCTCGATTTTCGTGTGTCCCTTAATCCAGAACACCAGGGAGGGAGCAGCGGTGATGGTTCCATTTGGGAGTGGAGTTTATAAATTAATTTCCTGTCCGAATCTCTCAAGCATCTCCAAAAGAATTTTTGGATCATAATTGGTCTATAATTAATTATATTCTCATGGAAAAAGTCAGAAATTCTATGAGACATTCTTAGAAGTCTCTTTCATCTGTGAAAACTTGCATATTATAGGACTAGGGAAGGTTCCTACAACTTCTCTTGGTTTCAAGATTCTCAAACTTAGAATTTTGACTTCAGTGTATTTGTCTTCCTCATCATCCATCAGCTTGTTCCAAGGCTCCTTTAGTTATTAAAGTACACCTATTCTCCAGCACCTCTGTCAGCTTTAAGACTCTGTACTGTGAATTAGTGTCTGACTTTCTTGTTTTTAGTGAGGACTGATTGCAACTCTAATTCTTCTTTCCACCTTGACATCTTTCCAAAGATATGAGCAAGGCAAGTAAAGTAGAAAGTTCAAACAATTATATGGTTTTAAAAAAAAAAACACTAAAAACTCCTACATATTTGGTATTGAAGAAAAATAAATACCGGTATGGTTGCAGAGAGATAGGAACACTCAGACACTGCTGGTGGGACTGCAAACTAGTACAATCTCGTGAAAAGCAATATGGAGATACCTCAAAGAGCTACAAGTAGAACTACCATTGGATCCAGGAATCCCATTACTGCACATCTACCCAAAAGAACAAAAGACGTTCTATAAAAAAGACATCTGCACTAGAATGTTTATAGCAGCACAATTCACAATTGCAAAGATGTGGAAACAACCCAAGTGCCCATCAATACATGAGTGGATTAATAAAATGTAATATATGTATGCCAGAAAGTTCTACTCAGCCACAAAAAACAATGGTGATATAGCACCTCTTGTATTCTCCTGGACAGAGCTGGAACCCATTCTACTAAGTGAAGTGTCACAAGAATGGAAAAACCAGTACCACATGTACTCACCATCAAATTGGTATTAACTGATCAACACCTAAGTGTACATATAATAATAACATTCTTCGGGTGTTGGGCAGATGGGAGGGGGGAGGAGAGGATGGGTAGATACACACCTAATTGGTGCAGTGTGCACCATCTGGGGGAGGGACATGCTTGAAGCTCTGACTCCGGTGGGGCAAGAGTAATATAAGTAACCTAAATATTCGTACCCCCATAATATGCTGAAATAAAAAAAATTAGAAAAAGAAAAATAAAGATTAATGGCCTAAATAAATCAAAATAACTGGAGACATTGCTGAAAGTAAATTCTTAATATCTCAGGCCATTTTGAAGAGTTAGCATATTGAATATGCAGTGAGAATTAACATAGCAAAATCACAGCAAGGAACTGAGATCAGGCAGTGGAGGACACATTTGACTCCACCTAGTGCATTGGGGGCGAAGAGGAGATGGTGGAATATTTGCCAGAAAGAATGATGTTAAAGTGAGGGGTGCTGACGGGGGGTGGGGGAAAGGACAACGTAACCTAAACATTTGTACCCCGATAATATGCAGAAATAAAAAAAAAATAAAATGAGGGATGCTTAGATGATCAAGGTTTTTAGACAAAAATGAATCTCAAATTTGTTGTTTGATCCACCTAAAACCAGAGATGTTTATAAAATTTTCTTCACTCAGTGGCATTGGAAAGACACTGATTTGCAGCAAACATTTTTGTGGAGCTCATTTTATTAAAAAAATATTGCATTGTCAAATTTCGCTTGAATTTGTGCAGTAAAAATTAAAAATGTATGGATCAGAAAAATTAAAATGCAATGGAGAAATATATTTGCTTTAGAAACTAAACTGAGTGACTGCAAAAATAAAGACAAAAAATCGTGCAATGTATGTGTTAGCTCTGATTTTTTTAAATGGCCTTGGGATTTAGAAGAAGATCAAAGGAAAATGCAATAGAAGCTTCTGCTACATAACCAGTGCTGTTTTGCCCAACAAGCAGACTAGTCACAGGCTTAGGTTCTTAGCCCAGTAGGGAACTGAGGAACAAAACCAAAAAGAAGCAGGTTCCCCTTTGATGAATGTATCCAGAATTTTGCAAACTGAAAAATAACTAGAAGGAAACTATATTCATTTCCACATCAGTTTAAGCAGTATCCTTTTAAAAACTATACTTTTAATTTGAATTACCTATGAAGGTGAGGGTAGAGCCCAACCTGTCCACTGGTAGCTTTTGTGAGGCTCTTCCTAGGGCCAGAATGGCATCCAGTGAGCACCGTGAAGGCCTCTGAACTGGAGAGAAGACAGAATCGAAGTAACTCCAACCCAGCCCAGTTCCTAGTGCTGCCTGAGCTAGCATCGCCTCTGAAAACAAGTAAAGACTCTAATTTCTAGAGCATTACATTTTACAGTTTACAGTAGGTGATGAAAATGGAGAGGCATTTTTTTAATTGAAATATCTTCTAAGATTATGGGATAAAAACAAAGTGATAATTCTTATATCTAAAAATAATTGAGGACTCAATGATTCCTTGCCTTAATATTCACAGCCATAAAAACTAAATATTAACCAATTATAAGGACTTTCTGATTCAGTGCATAATTTTTTTTTTATTTTTCTCTACCACCATATTCTCACCCCAAAATTTTTCAAGCCCCTCCTTTTAAGGAAACAATTGGTGAAATATATTCTGAGTTATATCTTGAGGCCTTCCTATTTTCCTATAGAATGCTAGACATTTCTCCTAAGAAAAAAAGAATGGTAGGGTTGAAGCTTCCAATCCAGTATGACTAATCCTGTACGTATTCTTTTACTGCTGAGTTTAGCTCCCAAGAAATCTTTTTATGTGTTAGTCTGGAGAAACTTGCCTATCTCATTCCTCTTGATGATTGCTCTCTTGACTTCCTGTTGAGTTACATATCGGCTATAAATTGTCTCTCATGAGAAAGATGATCTTTTAAAACAGGAATTTTCCTTTAAGTTATTGAAATAATTATAGGAAATGGTTAAAAGGTATTAATAACATTTCAGAGGAGTTTACATCATGTACTTTACAAAAACAAATGGTCATTCCAAAGGCCAAAAGATTGACTACTAAAATTCCAATGACATCTGGTACTGAACTAAATCCTCTGAGAAACCAGAGGACTGGCTTATTCCACAGTCCACAAAATTTATCACACTCCAGGGTGTAAAGCAAGGCAAAGAACTTTATTTTCTGTGTTATGCATTTCAGTAAATATGTCTGTATCCCTAAAAGGATATTAGTTTTAAAGGCCCTAAAGACTTTGAGTTCCCTAAGACTTTGACATTTCAGGATGCCTGCAACTTGCCTGCAGAGGCAGAACAAAATCTGTATTTTCCACAGAATTTAAAATCTGTGACTTCATAAGTTTCCCAGATTTACATGAACAGTATGGTGTAATAACATTTATAAAGCAGACATACAGATGTTGTAATACCGAAGTCATGCTTCTTCTTTTCTTTTCTTTCTTATTGGAAAGAGAGGGGAGTTAAAGAAGTAAGAAATAGGGCCCCTCATGAAAGAAATTTGATGAAAATAATCCTTGGAATTCTATTTATTTTATAGGTTTTCCCCACCCTGCTTAAGTATCAATTCAGAAAATTAGCTGTGAGAAGGAGGTTGTTAAACATAAAAGAATCAATCTTGATTTTTCTAAAGCCCCTGCTGCCTTTGTTCAGCCACTCAATTTGAAGCTTGTCTGACATGATTCCTAAAGAAGCAAGGGGAGAGCTGGCTGGAAAAGTGACCAGCATTTCAGCTTTTCTCAGCTCTGCTGGATAAGGGAAGGGAACAGCAGCAAGATTCCTCTCTTGCCATTCAGAATTGAGGTGGGATCACCTGGGGTTTCCAGTTTTAGAATATAACTCTTTGGGCAATTAGCAAATCTCTGAGCATCTGTCTCCCATGGTATTTGGGTAAATTAATAATATTAAGCATTTCTAAAATAAGAAGTGGGTTATAAGATAAGCCAATGTACTACAAGCATAATTTGCTCAGTTACCTTTTCCCCAAAAGAGATTCATCAAGGTACAGTCCTGCAGCATTAAATGCTTGTGAGCTCATAGCCCTGAAATATCTATTTCCCACAGATTCAAGACAATGAAACTTCATTATCATGTCCCCTTATTTAACTTCGATGCCCAGGACAACGATTTGTTTTAATGTCCCAGCCTAAACCTCCTGCAGCAATATTTTTTCAGATAATAGCTTCCATTCATAATGCTAACAACTCTTGAATTCTCCAGTTTGGCAGTTAGGATCCTGTCTGTTCTTTGACTTCCTAAGCTTTACACCTTGCCATATGAAATCCAAACTAATTTTTTTTTTTTAAAAAAAAGGTACAAATATTACATGTGGCACCTGGGGTAATGAGAGAATTCTAAAATCAACAGATTTGCTCTCAAGGTACATACATTTCTTCTGAGTTTTCTGTAAACAAGAATGAAAGAACCTTACTAAAGTTTCCAAAATTTAAGTAAAACTCTTCTTACCCCTGGTCGTAAGATTTTCAGTGCCTAGAAGTATTTATTTATTATTTCGGGAATAGTAGGCTTCTCATTAGGTTCCTTTACAACCTGAAATTTATGGAACAGAAAGACTAAAATCCTTTCTTGATATAGATCAGATAACCTCGTATGTGTTTAAGGTGTGCTACACATGCAATATAAGAAAGTGAATGACTTTGAGGTTCAAAGTTAGAATGACCTGGTTTTGATTCTCAAATCACTACTTATAAGCTGTTTGTCCTTGGGAAAATTTTATCATCTGAAAAGTGGGATAATATTACTTCATTCGCAAGGTTTCTGTGAAGACTTAAGATTTTCACAGGTATTTTTTATTGTATCTCTGGAATCCATCAATCATTTCCCCCTTGCAATGATTTCCATTTAGGGCCTGCATCCTTCCAGGGAAGATGATCCTACCCTCTGGCTTGCGAACCAAGCTAAACAATTGACATGTCTATGTCCCTGGCCACAGAGGCAGTCTGAGCTAGGGTGAATCTCAGGACTTTTGTTGACTATCTCAGGACAAAGAAACTCTGTTTCCAGGTAGACAAGAAACAGAAAGTACATAGCTTTGGGTACTTTTAGCAACTATCTGAGAACCACACAGGAGCCAACAAAAGGATTGAACACTCAAGCCTTATCTGATGCCAACCCAACCTCTGGATGTTCCAGTTACATATCCCAAAAAGTTCTCTATATTTAAGTCATTTTGAGGAGATTTTCTTTTAATTATTTTTGTAACTAATATGTTAAACACATATAGGATGTGATTTAAGTGTAATTTTATGTTGTTTCTATATACATACTATTTAGCATGTGAAAAATTTCCCCCACGCCACTGTGTGAAAACTCCAGAAGGACTTCTGATTCCTCTGCTCACACTCCTATAATCATTTTAAGTTATAAAACATAGCCTCACTTCAGAAATGTAAAATCTTAAAAGATCAAGTTATTAAACAATCCTTCAATCTTCATTCAAAGGGAAGCCTTCTCCTTCTTCTCAACCTATAATTGGCAAGCCACCTGCCTTCTCCACTCACCTCCTCACCTCATTAGTGGCCTTTATTGTCCCATCTGGGTCACAGGTAGTGAGAAGAAAACAGGTTAAAGCGTTGAATGGAATGGCTGTGATTTGGCTGGTGCTTGGTAAGGCAGTATTTTAGCTTCCTACTTTCTGGGCCGGACTTATGTTGAAAACCAATCCTTTTCATTATTTTTTTTTTTTTAGGTGGACACAGCCATGGGCTCCTCAGAAGCCCCCTGGACCTCAGCTTCCACACCTCTACCACCTGTGAAAGGCACAGTTTTTTTGGCTTGCCCTTCTCCATTCCCCATCAGCTTTGTTTTCACTGGCAACCTTCACCACCAGGAGCTTACCATTGGGATTCACTCATCCTGTGATAGGAGGCTTATTGACCACATTAGAAATAATATTTGGCTGGGCATGGTGGCTCACGCCTATAATCCTAACACTTTGGGAGTCTGAGATGGGGGAATCACTTGAGGCCAGGAGTTCAAGACCAGCCTGAACAACAGTGAGACCCTGGCTCCACAAAAAAATGAAAAATTAGCCAGGCTTGCGGCTTATACCTGTAGTCCCAGCTACTCAGGAGGCCGAGGCAGTAGAATGGCTTGAGCTCAGGAGTTTGAGGTTGCAGCGAGCAACTGGTTGACGCCACTGCATTCTAGCCCGGGCCACAAGAGAGACCCTGTCTCAAAAAATTAAACAAACAAACAAAAAACACAGAAAGAAAACAAAATAATATTTAATCTCATAAGATGACCCACAAGTATGAAAAGTTGTAAGCATGGAAATTCATATTCAGAAACATTCATTTGCAAACAATTTGTAATTTTCTAAAAAAATCAAAAACCATCAAACATCACAGCAAGTCTAAGTGGCCTGAACATTAGTTAGAAAAATAAATTGAACGAAGAAAACTGTGAGGAAACAAGTAACTACAACTAAAAATAATAGACCACACTGCTTGAAGGCTCATGAAATGTGGCAAATCTGCCCCATGGTTCACCCAAATTAGCAACATAAAAAATTCTTGGTTGGGAATATTTGCTTTTAACCAGATCGTAGTTTCAATTTGCTTTTAATAAAAATCCCCTGGCATCACCTGTGGACCAAGTATGTGTGACCCAAGGGCTTCCTCCTTGTGCTCTCCCTGACTTCACAAAGCTCCAATTGAACCTCGGCTTCGATTTCCTCTGTAGCTTTCCCCTTCCTAGAGTCATGCCTTCCTCTGAGGTGCTATTTGTACAAGTAGTTTTGGAAGCCCTAGTCATTCTCCCAAACTCCTGCTGCTGTTTGTAGCAAACTCTCTCAGCCAAATGTTGTTATCATTCTATCTCAAATTTCCCTAGTCCAACAGCCACAGTGTCAAAATTTTTTTATTCTACTTGGGTATCAGATGGCCCCTTTTTGAGGTCCCTGACCTCCTTCTGGGCACCAAGTGTGTGGCACCTTGGCTCACATCCATTCTTATATTAATGGCTTTCAGCATGGAATCTAGAACTTAAAAATTTCTTGGGGGCAGTCACACAAATATGTCCCCATTTTGCTGGTCCTCTTGTGATATTGAGGCAGAAATAAGGCAAGTATGGTTAATATTCTTAATTATTTGCCATATAAATTAATAACAAATACCAAGTAAAACATTCATCCCTTTACCTTCTAATTTCAGCTAGTTCGAATGATAGGTAAAGTGTGTACTCAGATCTTCCATGGGTGATTTTTTTCTGATCACAAATCAGCATAATTCCCTAGCCAAAGGACTAGGCAGGAAAGGGAATTAAGTGCTTGCTTTCCCCAGGGACTTTATAGTATTCTTAGAAATGCTCTTGATTTAGATCTCATTATTGCCCTGTAACTTTGCAGACCACCTAATTCTTCTATTCCATCTCCCCAGGAGAAGCCTGCTCAAAGAAATGCCCATAAAATTCACGGGCATTCTGAAGCCATCTTTCCCCTCTCCCCATTACCCAAGCATCAGCATCTACTGTTTCTTGGCAGATTTCACAAAGGGCTGCACACCAGGAGAGGAAAAGGTAATGATGTGTGTTTGTCTTATGGGTGCACTCACATTTCAAACTTGTCTACTATTCCAATAAATGAAAAGATTTGTTAAACCATAACAAAAGCTAAATAAAAAGAAATGTTAAA
Organism: Indri indri; assembly: GCA_004363605.1. Classification (NCBI taxonomy): domain Eukaryota; kingdom Metazoa; phylum Chordata; class Mammalia; order Primates; family Indriidae; genus Indri; species Indri indri. Next base: position 22,079 of record RJWJ010002704.1, read on the forward strand.
CTGTAAAATGAATAAAAACTGTCATTAGGTGTAACCTAAACAGTCTGTGTGTGGTTTCTCAGAATGACAAGTAAACAATAAACACTAAGTGTTGTCAAGTAGCTTCAACAAAAAGTGTTTCCATGCATGTGCAAATAGGGAGATGTACTGTAGCAAGCACCAAATTACAGGAGCTTTGTGGGCAATCACACTGGCAGCCAGTAGAAAGTTCTCCACCTGCCCGGGTGGCTTTATTTTCCTCCTTCAGTCAGAGTGACAGAAATTCTCTCTCTAATTGACTACCCAATGACCCTTTACTCTTATTTTGACTGCTTACTTAATAAAGCATTTGAAAAAATTCTTGTAAGAACTAGTCATCTTTTAGATTATTTCAGTGGCAGAACTTTTTTAAAGCCAAAAATACAGTACCAGCATGTATATTAGGTCATTAAATATGAAATGAATTTGAATCAAAAGTGTAGCTTATTATACCTGAAACAAGAAGCAGTACAATTAATCAAAGTATGAGCCTAAACTATGGATACAGTTTTGCCATCTTAATGGTAGCTTGTTTATGCCAACAGTGAAGAAGCCTGGAAAGTGAGCAGCGATGAAATCGTGAAAGGCGTTTTCCACAGTTTGTTGAGAATTGAATATGTTTTCCCTGCAAGAAGTGGTCCAAAGTCTGGAAGAAGCAGTAGTGAGTTGGTGCAAAGGCTGGTGAACATGGTGGATGACAGAGAGTTTCCAAGTCCAGTTTCTATAGTTTGAGCAGCATTGTTTGTGCTACATGTGGTTGAGCATCATTTTGCTAGAGGATTGGCCTGTCTCTATTGACCAATATTGGCTGCTTAATCACAAGCATCCTCATCATTTCATCCAACTGGTTGCAGTAGACATCTGCTGTAATCAACTGATCAGGTTTCATGAAGCTGTAGTGGATAATACCAGCACTGGACCACCAAATAGAAACCATTAGCTTTTTTTGATGAATATTGTACTGTGTTTTGGCACTTTATCTTTAGCCAGCCATTGTGCTGAACACTTGGAATTGTCAAAAGAATCCAGTTTTCATCACACGTCACAATACAGTTTAGAAATGGTTCATCTTTATGTCGTGACAGCAAAGAAAGGCAAGCTTCAAGATGATTTCTCTTCTGATGCTCATTTAATTCATGTGGAACCCATCTATCCAGCTTCTTTACCTTGCTGGTTTGTTTCAAATAATCCAATATTGTTGAAATAGTAGCGTCAAACCTTGTTGCTAATTCACACATAAGCTGAGATGGATTTGCTTCCACTACAGCTTTCAGTTCATCATTATCCACCTTGGTCTCAGGTTGCCCATGTAGCTCATTGTCAAGATTAAAATCACCAAAATGGAATTTCTCAAACCATCGACATACTGTGTCTTCATTAGCCACATCCTTCTCAAATACTTCGTTGATATTTTGAGCTGTCTGTGCTTCATTGGTTCCACAATGGAACTCATATTTTAAAACAACACAAATATTTTACTTATCCATGGTTTCACAAAAATTGCTCTAAAAAATTTGAAAGATAATCACAAGCCAAGATGTACATTTGAAAGACTGAGTATGTACCTTCACAATAAAAATAAAACAAGGAATGTCAAAATGAAATATCACAGATATCAGCTGTCAAACTTAGTACTTAAGGAAATTGGACTTTTCATACTTAATAACCTACCAGCATGCATTCATAAAAAAAATGGAACTCTTTCTTCACTCTATAATGACAGGATCATGCAAAAATAAATACCTGGATTATTTGCTTATTTTCTCCTTTTCTTGAGTCAGAAACCTCAAATTCCAATGCCTACCAGGATCATGCAATCAACATACATGAATGAAGCCAGAAGTCAGCTGTGTGTAAGACAAGGTGTAGAAAGGTGGAGACTTAGGACAGTTGGGAGTGTACACCTGTCCAAAGGCTACATCCATTTTCCAACCTTTAAAACCTGGTACTGCCAGAATAAAACATGTCTCCAGGCTGAATTCAGCCCCCAGACTAGATGCAGTAGACCATTTTTACTTCAATATAATTAGATAAAAACTAGTCAGAAGAGCTTAAGAGAGCCAATATTTTACCAGCTAGTCTTGGTTAAAAGTCCAACTCAGGTATGTCATAAGGGAGATGAAAGATCTTCCTATTCTCTTCTCCTCCTCAAATAAAGACTAATCACTCATAAAATCACCAAGTGTTTTGATAACGAAGCCACATATTTGAACAGTTGTGTTCTCATTTATTTGTGACCTTTACAGTAACTCTGATTATATGTTGCAGCTATGCACTAGTCATTTTGATTCATAAAACAGACCTTTGCAAAAGAATAGCAAAATAATAATAATGTGCATACAGTGTACTCTTTGAGCATCTTTCAGCTGAGACCGATAAGAAAGTTTTTCAACTTCATGTTATAGTGAATGTAATATCCATTTGATCCACTGGGAATCAAGTATGAAATAATGTCTTTGTCAAAAGCAAAGTATGCTGCATTGACTTTAACTGTTTACACTGATCTTAGCACCAAGTACCTAGCAAATATCCTCAGTGTCCATGTCTATAGATATATATTTTTAAATGAAGAAGTAGAGAATACAACGAGCTGGTTTTTTATAATGGGTCACAAGCTATACATGTATTTTATCTCTTTTCATTATTGTAATAGTTTTATGATGAGTATTATCCTATATTGACAAGGAGGCTGAGGCTCAGAGACATCAAATGATTTGTAGAGAAGGCTCTTAACCTCAACCTCAGCCATGCTGGTTTTTATCGTCTTTAAACTATATTCATTGCCTAAGTGTAAAGGAAAAATATTGTGCTTGTAACACTTCTTCAATGTTTGGGTTTCCATTTTCTGTTAATTTTACATGTAAATAAAAGACTGTAGTCCCTGTCACTTCAGCAAGTCCAGACTCATATACAAACACAGATATTGCCATCTTCTTGTGCTCCTTTATTCAACTTAAATATAACATAACTAGCTGGTCAAGAGGCACACTGCGCTCAGTTTCCTTATGCCCCTATGGAAGATTTTAATTAGTACGTAATTCTAAAATAGAAGGTAGCCACCACTGAAGAGAAAGGAAGAAGGAGGCTGGTATCCAGCTGATGAAGTCGGCACGTGAGGATCTGTGTGGACTGGTTGGAAAGAATGGCGGCTAATTGTCAAAGAGGCTGCCGGCCCTCCTCCTTCCTAGGGTTCAAATGTGTAGTAATTGGAGCAACTGTACACAGCTGTGAATTCTTTCTCGCAAAATTTTTAGCTGTTGGCCTACAAAAAACGCAACCATGCTCATGAGGAACCCAAATCTCACCTTTAATTCAGCAGGAGAAATCTGTTTACACTTCATAGATAGGAAAAACAACAAAGAGATCTTTCCAGTGATTTATGACGTTTGTTTCTTCTTCCTTCATATTTCTGCCTTTTATTCCTTCTTACTCTGTTAGGCCCCAATGTTCTGTTTTGTTTTATATTTTTTTATAAATTGAATTTTAATTTCATTTCATCTATTTTATTATGCCTAAATTTTAATCTTGCACAGATTAAAATCTGTATTAATATTCTTGGGAGACATTTTTTCATAGAGCCTCTTGAATAAAATGCATACTTAAAGTCATAAATAGATGCTATTTCTGAGAGGCTAAACATAAGTTTTGGAGTAGCACCAACTTTGATTCATAACCTATTTCTGACACTTGCTGTAATTCCTGGTTCTTGCCACTAACTAGCCATGTGACAGTAGTCAAGTTACTGAAACTTTTTGTGCCTCCTCTCTAATGTGGTGATAATAACAATAAATAATTTTATGAGCATTTAGAACATAAAGTTCTTAGAACAATGCCTGGTATACAGTGATTTGCTATAAAATATTTGTTACTATTACTGTTAGTAATATCTGTGTGACTTTATGCAAATTATTCAAACTTTCTAAGATTCCATTTTTCATCAGAAAATTAGAATAAAAGTACTTCTTCATAGGTGTGTTGTGATTTCTAGCTGACATAATCTATGTAAAGGAGAGTTTTTGACAAACATATTTAGACAGTGCACCCAGTAAATATGCATTTCCCATGCAAACCCCAAATTTTGACCTCCTCATCTCCAAAGGTTTTGGCCTCCACATCAACTCATCAGCTTTCTTCCAACTCATGCCCTGGAACAAGTTCCAACTCATGCCCTGGAACTTGTAAACACCTGGAAGAGAGAGACCTCTGAAGTTTTAGGTTCTAACATCCCTACTCTCTGACTATAGCTTTCTTTGTCCTGTCATTGCTCTGCTTGGTAAAACCTTGACTTCAGATCTAGTTATCAGCCTTCCTGCTCTCACATCCAAGCAGCCAAATTCTCATGGAGAGGGTCATACAATGGCAAGGACTGTTGCTGCCAGAAAGTCATGATTTCCAACTAATTGAAACACTGGGCATGTGCAGTTAAAAAGACAGAAATTTCCTCACCTTTAAGCTCCCAATCTGAGGCTACGGTTTAACCCCAGGAGATGCAGGCTGCCATTTCCCACACCTCCCCCCGTGCAGCTCCATATTGCAGAAGCTCTATTCCAGGTAAACATGAGAGAGAAGACTGGTCTTTCTTCTCCCACCCAACCCCTACTGCTGGGGTGGAAGCTGTATTCCAGATAGCCACTCTCTTGCCCACTGTGCATTTATACAGTGAGGTACCACACTAGGTCCCTGCTTTCAGGTCCAGTGCAGTGGTAGTGGTACAGGTGTTCTGGCTGGGGGAAAAGGCAAGCCATAATGATTAAGACTTCTGCAGTTCTTCCTGAGGGTGCCAACTTCATTTGGAAGAGAGAATGAAGAATTCTATACCTAAAAATGTTGTTGAAAATAATGACAATCTTGGTGGAAAGCAATTAAAGGAGATTGGTGTCTGTGATACAAGCAAGATGGTAGAGAAGTTGAATGGAGAGAACCAGAGAAAGAGATAGCCAAGAACAGTCCCCCTAAGATCACAGTCAACTCTAGAAGTCAGGAAGTCTGTGCACATGTGTTAGGCTACACCCACTCAGGAACAATCAGAGCAAAACATGGGGAAGACTTGAAAACATTCCCCAAGCCACACACAGAATCACTCTAGATTTAATGACACACGTTGATTAAAAGGATGGAAAAGTTATACCATTCAAACAATAACCATAAACAAATTTGAATAGCTATATTAGTATCAGACAAAACAGACTTAAAACAAAAAACAAGTAGTAGAGATAAAAAGAGACATTTCACAGTAACAAAAGGGTCAATCCATCAGGAAGACATAACAATTATAAACACATAGGCACCTAACAAGAGAACCCTCAAATACATGAAGCAAATAAGTGAAAGAATTGAAGGAAGAAATAGACAAATCAAGAATAATATTTAGAGATATCAATACCCCACTTTCAATAAAAGCTAGAACAAGTAGGCAACAGATCAAAAAGAAAATAGAAGGCTGGAACAATAGTGTAAAACAACTAGACCTGACAAATATCTATAGAGCATTCCACCAGATAGTAACAGAATGTACATTCTTCTCAAGTGCACAAAACAAGTTCGATAAATTTCAAAGGAGTAAAATCATGCAAAGTAGTTAGAATGCAATTAGAATGGAATGAATTTAGAAATCAATAACAGAAGAGTTTTGGGGAAATTATAAATAAATGGAAATTAAACAACATACTCCTAAATAACAATAGGCCAAAGAAGAAATCAGAAGGAAAATTTAAAAATATTTTCAATGAGTAAAAGTGAAAATACAGCATAGCAAGACTATGAATATAACTATAGCAGTGCCCGGAGGGAAATTTATAGCTTTAAACATCTGTATTAAAAGGAAGTAATATCTCAAATCAACAAATTAATCTTTTACCTTAAGAAACTATAAAAAGAGAGCTTATTAAACCCAGAGCAAGAAAAAATAAGGAAATCATAAACTCTAGAGTGGAACTAAGTGATATGGAGATTTAAAAAACAATAGAGAAAATGCAACAAAACCAAAACCTTGCTCTTTGAATAGATCAACAAAATTGATGAATCGTTAGCTAAATTGATAAGAAAGAAAGTGATAGATTCAAATTACTAAAATCAGGAATGAAAAAGGATATATCACTACAGAATTTATAGAAACAAAAAGGATTATAATTTTATGCCAATAGATTAGATAATTGAACTGCAATGGATAAATTTCTAGAAAGACACAAACTACTGAAACACATTCAAAAAGAAACAGAAAGTCTAATTAGACCTATAACAAGTAGAGAAATTGAATTAGTCACTTAAAATCTCACAAAGAAAACACCAGGGCCAGATGGCTTCTCTGGTCAATTCTACCAAGCATTCAAAGAAAAATTAATATCAATCCTTCACAAAGTCATCCAACAAAAAGAAGAGGAGGGAGAACTTTTCAACTTATTTTATGAAGCCAGCATTACCCTGGTAACAAAACCACAAAAGACACACAGGAAAGAGAACCACAGATCAATATCCCTTACAAATATAGATGCAAAAATCCTCCACAAAATCCTAGCAAACTGATTCCAGAAATATGTAAAAATTATTATATACCATGACTAAGTGGAATTTATCCCAGGAATGCAGTGTTGGTTTAATATCCCAAAATCCATTAATCTAATAGGCCATAGGAACATATCAATAGATCCAGAAAAAGCGTATGACAAAATCCAAAACCCATTCATAATAAAAACACATAAAAAAATAGAAGCCAACTTCTTCAGTATGAGAAAGGGCACTTATAAAACCCCACAACTGATACCGTAGTTAGTGGTAAAAGTCTAAGTGCTTTTCCTCAAGATCAAAAGCATACAAGGATGTCACTCTCAACATTTCTATTTAACATTGTACTAGAATTTCTAGCAATGGCATTTATGCAAAAAAAGAAATAAAAAGCATCCAAATTAGAAAAAAAATACAACTTTCTCTATTTGTAGATGATATGATCTTCGATATAGGAAATTTTAAGGAGCATACCACCACACACACCCTATTAGAATTAAAAAGCAACTTCGGCATGATAGCAGGATATAAAAGTAATATGCAAAAATCAACTGTATTTCTATATTCTTACAATAAACATTTTGAGAATGAAATTAATATAACAATTCCATTTATGATAGCACCAAAAAGAATAAAATATGTAGGTATAAGTTTATCAAAGTAAGTGAAGAACTGATATACTGAAGGCTACAAAACATTGTTGAAAGAAACTAAAATCATTTTGACAACTATAAAGGTATCCCATGATCAAAACATTAATATTAAGATATCAATACTGCCCAAATTGATCAACAGATTTAATGCAATTCTCATTGAAATCTAGCTGTTTTGTGCAAAAATTCACAAATTAATTTTAAAATTTATATGCAATTCAAGGAACCCAGAAAAGAAAAAAAAAATCTTGGAAAAGAAGAACACAGTTGGAGAACTCACATTTTTCTAATTTCAAAACTTACTACAAAGTTATAGTAATCAAGACATTGTAGTGATGGCATAAGGATAAACATGTAAATCAAAGGAACAGAAGTGAGAGTCCAAAAAAAAAGCTCACTCTTTTATAGTCAATTGATATTTGACAAAGGTGCCATAAAAATTCAATGAGGGAAAAATAGTCTTTTAAATAAATACAAAGACCTGAATGTTATAGCTAAACTATGAAACTCTTAGAAGAAAACATAGGAGTACATCTTCATGACTATGTGTTATGGAATGATTTCTTAAATATAATACCAAAAACACAAGCAACAATAGAAAAAATAAATAAACAAGATTACTTAAACATTAAAAACTTTGTGGTGCAAAAGATACCATCAAGAAAATGAAAAGATAACCCTATAGAATGGGAGAAAATATTTGCAAACAATATATCTGATAATGGATTTGTACCCAGAATATATTTTAAAAGGCTTTTTTTTGTTGTTCAATAATAAAAAGAACCCAATTTAAAAACAGGCAAAGTATTTGAACAGACATTTCTTCCAAGAAAGTGTGCAAATGGCCAATAAGCATATGAAGATGCTCAATATCAGTAGTTATTAGGGATATGCAAATACAAACCACAATGAAATACGACTTCACATTCACTAGGATGGCTATGATTAAAAAGACAGACAATTAGTTTTAATGATGACGTGGAAAAAATGGAAGGCTTGTACATTATGTATTATGGTGGTAATGCAAAATGGTACAGCCACTTTGGGAAATAGTTTTGCAGTTCCTCAAAACATTAGACATAGCTGGGCATGGTGGCTCACACCTGTAATTCCAGCACTTCGGAGGCTGAGACGGAAGGATCAGTTGTGGCCAAGAGTATGAGACTAGCTTGGACAACATATTGAGACCCCATCTCTACAAAAAAAATTTTAAAAGACTGGCCAGGTGTTGTGTCACATGTCTGTATTCCTAACTACTCAGGAAGCAAAGGCAGGAAAATCGCTTGAGGCCAGGAGTTTGAGATTTCACTGAGCTATAACTGCCACTGCATTCCAGCTTAGGCAACAGAGTGACACTCTGTCTTAAAAAAAAAAAAAAAAGAAAAGAAAAGAAAAGAAAGAAAGAAAGAAAGAGAAAACATTAGACATAGAGTTATCATATATCCAGGAACTCCACTCCTACGTATATACCCAAGATAAATGAAAACATATGTTTATACAAAAACTTGTACGCAAATGTTCATAACATAACAACATTGTTTATAATAACTAAAAGGTGGAAACAACCTAAATTCCATCAAGTGTTGAATGAACAAACAAAATGTGGTATATCCATATAATAGAATAGTATTCAGTAATAAAAAGGAATAAAGTACTGCTTGGATTAAAACAACATAAATTTATTATCTACAATCAGTAGGTCAGAAGTCTGTAAGCTAGAATCAGGACTGTAAGAGAAGCTGCCTTCTCCTCTGAGGGCTTTAGGGTAAGGTCTATTTCTATGCCTTTACAGATTCTAAAAGCTGCTCACATTCCTTGGCTCATGGCCCACTTCCTCCATTTTTAAAGCCAGCAACACAAAATAGCCTCTCTCTTACTCTGCTTCCATCATCCTATCTCTTTCTCTGAGCACAGGCAGGGAAGCTTCTCTGCTTTCAAGAATTTGTGGGATTAGATTAATTCTACCCAGAAAATCCAAGGTAACCTCAACATCTCAGGGTCCTTAATTTAATCACATCTGCAAAGTCCTTTTTGTCATATAACCTAACAGAGTCACAGGTTACAAGGATTAGAGCCTAGTTATCTTTGTAGGGGACTGCTATTCTGCCCACTGTATTGCCAGTTACAGCTCTGTGCTTTTGGAAATTCTTTGGCTGGGCCCCCAAATTTTGGAATAACTTCCTGAATGCAGATGAATACCAAAAGGCTTTGTATGCAATATGAAAGGGAAGAGCATCAAAGAGGCCTGGAGGCAAATATTTGTCTCTAAGTATCCCACTTAACAGAGTTAATCAAACATTCTCTTACAAGTTACTTGAAAACTCTACTCCAGGTTGGTATAAAATGCCATAAAATAAATTTGTCCTCAAATGAGCCTCTGAATTGCAAGAATGCTCAGAACCCAAATATAACCTGAAGCAGGGTTCTGGAACTAGGTGTGATATAATTCAGTGACCTAAAGTTTCCCTTTTGCTTAAACATGAGAATCATGGCTCATCTGGCTATGAGTACACCCGACAGTAATTAGTTGTCCCTTCATCAGTACCTTTTATGTGTCCTCTGTGTCTTATCATAAGTAAGATATCTATCAGACAAAATTTTATTGATCCCTAAATCATGTTCTTTACTTTTTAGTATTTTTGCCATAGATGTTAGCTCTAAGAAGTAGCCAAGGACACTAGAAACACAATGTGAAAATAAAGCTCCTTGAAGTAAGAACAATAGAATTACTTTCCATTATTCTTGGAGATTATTCTTTTTTCAACCCTCTTCAGTCATTTTTTGGTCAACATGTCCTCACATGTAAAAGAATGAAACATAACTTCATGAAATGCAAGTTAGAAATTCATGAAACGAGTGCTTTTAAAAACATCAAGAGTATGGTATTTAATAGACATACGTGGCCACTCTCTTCCCTTCAGCAATTTTTTTCATCTGTAGGCAAGGCTTGAACATCCCATCTCTGCTCCCCTCTATTTCACTATTATAACTTTTAATCATTCATTTAAATTCAGTGCCATTATCAATAAGCAAACGTAGATGTCCAAGAAAGTTCACAAGTACAGTAAATTGCTGGGTGATTGGTTGAGTGTGGTAATGTCCTGCTGGGGAATGTTCATTCTATTCCCCATTAAAATGAAGTAAAACAAAGTTGTACTCTGTCATAGAGCACTTACTCTGTAAGTGAAAGAAGGAACAGCAGTGTGCAAGGCATATTTACTGGATATGAGCAACTAGAGTAGAGATTACACATAAAAGATAGAGGCAATAATGTTCTAAAGGGAGATTTAGGCCATATTACAAAGAGCCTTGATTTCTAGGGTCAGGAATATAAAGTTTATTTTGTAATTGGTATGTTCATTAGAATTGCCTTTTGAGATCTTAAAAAATGTGAATACTGGCAGGGCTAATAATTAGCTGGTATTTAGGGCCATGCTGGTTTTTTACAGCCATTGTCCATGCAGATTAGTCAGCAAAGTGGTTCTGATTGGTTAGTGTTTCTATCACATCACTAGTCAAATTGTTTGACTATCACCCCTCAATGCCTGGCTCTGTGTCCAGAGAGTCTGTTTCATTTGAGCCTGATGAGGCTTGGGCACAGGATGCTCTAAAAATTGCCCGGGTGATACTAATGGGAAACACTATTATTGATGAGTGAAAGCTGGTGAAGATTTTCCAATAGGAATGACATGATGAATACAACATTTTAAAGGAATAATTAATCTGAAATATATTGAGGAGTTAAAGAAATTGAGGCTGGGTAGTTATTCATTCATTAACTCGACAAGTAACTATTATGTGTATCTCCGGCACTGAGCTACAGTGCCAATCTAGATGAAGACACGGTAGAGGTAGTGCCAAAAGGAAGGAATGGACTTTGCAGATTTCAAAGGTCAAACAGGCAGTACTATATGACTGAATGGATATGGAGTCAAGAAAGCACAGAACCTAAGGAGACTCTGAAATTTGTTTCCTAATGAATGGGAGGAATAACAGTAAGAAAATTAAGAGTCAGAGATAATTTCAGGGACGTGATGAATTCAGTTTAAAACACATCGGACTTGAAGTATAGGGAGATCATAAAGAAGAAATGTCTAGCAGGTTTTTGGAGGACAGCTGGTTGGAATTTTGGACTAATTTTGAAGACTGAGGCGAAGATTATAGAGTATTTTATGTAGAAATAGTAACTGACACCACTAGAGTGACTGAGATGAAATCTGAGGCATTATAAAGAAAATAAAATGCAGGGCTAAGAACTAAGGTCTGGAAAAATGAAAGAAGTCACTAGAGAAGAACCTAGACAGGAAGAGAAGAGAGATTTTCACATTTTGAGAAAAGTCAACAGAAATTCCCCTGAAAAGACCGTTGTGTATTCCTACAAGGAACCTCAGATTTATTTCAAAACTCATATGGTTGCATCAGAAGTCAAGCAGCCACATGTGATCTACACTCAATATTAAATATACAGATATAGTCACCAAAAGCTAATTTTTATTATGTAGCCTACTGACATCAAAATGACACTGGCTGTAATTCAATTCTTCTTGGCTAAATATGCACTGAGAAGTTGACAAGTTAGTCAAAGATAACTATTGGACAACAAACAAAATTTGTATAAAGTTAATATAAATTTGGCATAGTTGGCATAAACTGTGAACAGCCAAGAAATAAGAATACCTGCCAACTAGCCTGGCATCAAAATTCAAAAAAACGATATCACTGTTTTTTTATCAAGGTCTAATGGCCCACCACATGTCTAAAATGCTGAGTTGCAGATGATTAATAGAGTTTTCTAATAATGGTTATTCACAGAAATTAGGGAACAATACACTTGCCTATTGAATTTCTAAATCTGTCTAGATTAACAAATCTGGAGACTGAACCACTTTGGATAATGCTTTCCTTTTGGTTTTTTTTTGTGTTTTGTTTTTTGGTTTTTTTTGAGACAGAGTCTTACTGTGTTGCCTGGGCTGGAGTGCCGTGGCATCTGCCTAGCTCACAGCAACCTCAAACTCTGGGGCTCAAGCAATCCTTCTGCCTCAGCCTTCCAAGTAGCTGGGACTACAGGCATGCACCACCATGCCCAGCTAATTTTTTCTATATATTTTTAGTTGTCCGGCTAATTTCTTTCTATTTTTAGCAGAGACAGGGGTCTCGCTCTTGCTCAGGCTGGTCTCGAACTCCTGAGCTCAAACGATCCTCCCGCCTGGGCCTCCCAGAGAGCTAGGATTACAGGCGTGAGCCACTGCGCCTGGCCTGGATAATGCTTCTCTTAACTTAATCCACAGTGTGGTAGATATAGGTGCACTAAAAACAAAGAATCTCACAGTAGGTTGAGAGATTAGTGCTGGAAGATGGAGGTTTAGGCACTCGTTCAGTCTTAACTCATTCTGGAATTCTTTGTATCGAGTTTCCTCACTTGAGAATATATTTTAAGTACATAAAACAAATTGGAAAATTCTTCAAAGAAAGAGCCATCTTATTTATTTCAACTCTTCACAATCTACCTTGGCTTTAACAGTTACAGTTGTAGTTTCTTATCCCTGATATTTTCCAGTATTTTAATGGTCTTTTCTTAAGTCTCTTCTTTTTAGTTACTGTGACTACTGTTGCAGAGAGGATTCAAAGAGAATACATTAACTGACTTTATTAAAGTTTATTGAATAGATTTTCTTGAGCACTTACTTTAGGCTCAGCTTCACAGGAGATCTGTAAAACAAGGATCTGTTCCTATCCTTGATAAGCTGACCATCTATTTAGGAAAACAAGACCAATATACAAGCAAATTTAATTTTCAATATAAATCATTGTATGATTAAGGACCCAAAAGATGGCAAGTCAATAAGAGACATAGTTCACAAAAACATGAGTAAGCCCAAAGCATTCTAGAAATTCATCACAGAAAATTCCATCTTGATTTTGAACAATTGAGCAGATTTTGAATAAATAGGAGAGGGAAGGGCACACCAGAAAAGGAAAACTAAATAAGCAAATGTGTAGAGGCTGAAAAAAGCTAAGCGAATTCTGACGAAACCATTCTAAAAGCACAACCTAGTCTCTGCTCCAGCTTTCTGGCTCCTGACTACTTCCATTTCTGACCTTGTAAAGAATTTCAAGCAAGCAGAAGACTGAGAGTAGAGAGTCAGAGACAGGAAGGACACAGCATACTGCAGTACAGTGGAACATCCTTTACTTAAGCATTTATACAGTGCTCATTCTCACTAGGTGTTAGGTATGGTTTTAAGAACATTTGTATCTTAAGTCATTTAATATAGGCACTATTTTAATCCCCATTTTACAGAAGAGAAGGCAGAGGCACACAGAGGTAAGCAACTTGGGCCAGGTGAAACAGCTTGGTAAGTGACAGAGCTGGGATTTGAGCCCAGATATTCCAGCTTGAGAGCTCCGGCTCTCATGTAGGACTGGATGTGTAGGGTGGGTTTATTTTAGAGAGGGCTTTGAAACACAAATGTAGGATTTGGTATTTAAGAGGAGAGGGAAATCCTTGAAGGTTCTGACATTTTAAATAACTTGATAAAATTAATCAGGCACTGGTGCAGAGGATTTACTAGGGGGAAAACTTCGGCCATATTATTTTTCTCTCTTTTTTCTGAGGTGCATTTCCAAATGTAGTTGACAGATGTGGATCTGACCCCCAATTCTGGTTTAACTGAGGTAGTCTGGCTTTAGAGCAGCACTTGTCTCCTTGGGCCCATGTTTTAAGTTACACCATGGAAACATAGCACAAGTGCAAGGTAGTCATTAGCCTAGTTTCATTTTTTCTGAATGGCTTGAAACACCCACACTAAAGCTACTTTTAGAGGAATCTTGCTGTTTGCATGCCTGCCTACCTGCCCTCTTCTCGGCTTACACAAGCCTTATTTTTCCCCAGCTGCCATTGCCTTTTCAAGCAGAGCACGCATGCCACACTTTCACGAGGCAATGTGGGCAACTGATCAGGAAGGGTCCTGATGCTTCCAATTAAAAATTGTTCAATAAGCATAAAAATGCAGGCACTCTAAGACTAAAATCACATCCCTGGTGGGTTGTTGATAGACTTATTATTAAAGGTTTGCCGAGCTTTAATAAGACTGATAACAAGAAACTGCAAATCTCTTCAAACTATTGTGTAAACATTTGCATAGGGGTGAAATTAGGAATATGGAGAATATGTATTTCACTGATCTGTTCTTTTTAGCTGGCTTTCATGTTACAAAATCAGCAACATATGTCGGCAGATCCAATTGACCTTCAAGCCAGAGTTTGACTACCTTAGGTGTATGTCACCTCATCTCTGGCTTTGATCTGCTGTAAGAAAGAGAAATGTAATTATTAACACATTGTTCTCTGCAGCTGACAGAGCATCTGGTATTTTAGAAATGCCTTTGAGATGCCTAAATTGATTTGAAAGGGAGCTTGGAAAAGATGCAATGTCTTTCTTTACAGCATTAGTAATTAAGAGAAATCAGAAGTAGGTTTGATCTACACAAAGTTGTAGCCGAAAATAAAATACCTAAGGATGATTAAGGCAAGAATTAATTTAAAAATGATAGCAATAAGGTTCCCATGAATAATTAGTCAACTCTCTTCCTGATATAGACAATTTAATTACATTTCCTTATTGCAGAATGACCATCCACCTGACTATGGTGACTGAATTTCCATCATGGACAATTACGTCTGACTTTCCATTATAAACAGTAATTTTTTGAGGTTTGAAATCTCAGTCATTTCAAATTGATTCAGATTTTAACTTGGCATATGGGCTGGTAGTCCAGCTGCCATTATGTAAAAGAAAAAAGTATTTTAAGTCTTTCAAGACAGTGCTGAATAAAAAATAAAAGTGTACAATTTTCATGATTCTTTCCTCAATCTCTAGTCTAAAAGAAATTTGCAAAAGAGTCTGAAAATGTTTCGATACTGGTTTTGATCCAAATGAATGAAAATATCTCTATTCATTTGAATGGGGATGACTGTCATAACAAATATTTGAAAGGGGAGAGGAAGTGCAATGTTTTTTTTAAAAAAGAAGACAAAAATACCTGTAAATCATCTAGTTAAAAATGCTAGTAATGATCCATTTTCCAAAATACGAATAGTTCCCAGTACATTTCTAATATTACCAAGCATTTCCTTGGGCAACTTTGCATTCATTTCTAGAAATTTTAAGAGGAGATTTCAAAACTTTCCATAAATTTAAAATGTTGGAATCTCATATATGTTTCATTGCTTATGTAATTTTCCTTTGAATTGATAATGTTCTTATTAACAAATTGAGGTACATTTCTGGTTTAGTTAATCTTGAGGACATTCATTTTCTATTATGAAAACAATGGCAATATCACAGTACTATTGACCTTGCTTTGTAAAGCATTTTCATTTTTGTGGCTGAGAAGGATCTATACAGTGGGTCAACTATTGGTTATGTATCTCTATATTATCCACAACTCGACTGATATGAAGTAATCACTTGATTCTTCTATAGACATTGTCTGCTTTCCTTTCCCCTGGTG
Source organism: Indri indri (assembly GCA_004363605.1). NCBI lineage: Eukaryota > Metazoa > Chordata > Mammalia > Primates > Indriidae > Indri > Indri indri. The sequence continues at coordinate 37,764 of RJWJ010002704.1, forward strand.
TGACTGATGTGTTTTTAGGAAGTGCAAAGTAATATTGAAAGTGATTCTTTTCTTTCAAGAAAACTCAATATGTAAACTAATAAAAGTTTTTAAAATGGGAAAATTCTCTGGTGTTGAAATACGTACCCTACATTTTTATACTGTGAAAAATATATATATATATACATATATATATCATTTAAAATAAACCATTTTAACCATGAGGATATTTTCAGTACCATGAAGGTAAAAAATACCCAGCAGCAACTCCTGAACTGTAAAATTTTAAAGTCCAAACACTTGAAAAAATTATGCAAAACTAAGGAGCAAATGCCAATTCCAAGTGTAACCTTCAAGAAATGTAAAGTATAGCTTTTGAGAACTCATGAAAAATGAAATCAAGCTCATCTCAAAACTTTTGTTTGATTCTATAGTATCAAATGAATTGATGCATACTCACAAACAAAATTCCCCAAATAAAAAATTAAATTAATCTTTGAAGGGAGAGATTTCTTACTTATTTACCTACCTGACCCACCCCCACTCCTACCACCTACTCACACATAAGTGTAGTGACCGAGGATCAGATAAAGCTATGTGAAGTAGCTCTAGAGAGGCAGTGATCCTCTGTAATGAAGTCTTTGTGGAGTAGATGTTTGGAGCAAGTAAAAGGAGGTGAGAAGAGGTGGCCTGCACTGTCTAAAAGTCTCAATTTTAAAACTCAGAATATAAAGCTCAAAATATTGTAAAGGCTGGTGTATATCACAGATGCTCCTTGGTCTCTTTGGTACCCTGGTCCTGTTTGGTAGTACAAATGCCCATGCTTTTTATATATCATGACTGTCTCCTCATTTAACCATGTTAATTGAATACTTACTACTTTTCAAAGGCCGGATACACATAGATGTGTAGAAGAGGCTCCTTAACCTCATGTCACTTGTAATGCAAAAATTGGTCAGGGTGAAGGAAGATGTTTTCCAAGAGATAAAATTCCCCTAACACTTGGAGATGGAGGTTCTTTGACCTGAATGCTGTATAATTTATGGTTTCTCCCATGGAGAAAAAAATAAATAAATAGTAAATAAGAAGCAACTTTTTGAAATATGGTGGCATTTTATCATTATTAAACATGTGGTCAGCCTTAAGTAATTTGAGACAGAGGTGGAAATTAGGCTTGCTGACATTTGTCAAAAAGAATTGCCTAAATGGGAAGGGGAAAGCAGAGGAAAAGATAAATATGATGGAAAAGTAATAGATTCTATTGCCCAACCAAACGTAAATCGTTTATCTGCTACACACTATTTTTGAGTAAATTTCTCAATTAACATGAATAATCAGAAATATTTGCATATTTTATTTCAAAGTACACATTGTGGCTTACCACCTTAATATTCCAACAGACTATATCTAACCCAATGATTAAAATATTGTGAAGACTTCTATAATAAAAGTATTTATTATGGTCAACTCTTCAAAGTCAAAATACAGTGACTGTCCAGTGAATTTGAGAATATTTTGAGTAGTCTGTTTGGCTGTCTACACAATCCCGATTCCACATAAACTCACTAAGAAAGTTAGACCCACAAAACACACAAAAAACACTAAAAATTATTCTTACCTACAATTATTTGCCATATTTATGCAGATGACTTCCTCAAGTTCCCTTTGATACCACTCATAATGGTGATCATCCTCCAGCTCCAGTGTTCACATGAATTGTTCTCTTTGCACACATCACAGTTTCAATATGGAAATCCAACTGTTTATTAAAGAAAGATAATCATTCAATGATAGGCTGTCATAGAAAAAGAAAGGAAAAAAAGGTAATCAAATTTCAGAAATCCATTTTAAAATAAACAATTGACCTCTCCACACGCTGCACTATTATTTAGCATATTTTTTACTGCTTGAAAGAAGATAACATGGTATTTTTCATTTTCCTTATATTTTAACAACAGTTTCCTAATGCTCTCTTTAGGGAAGAGAAATACCCTAGTTCTTTTCCCACAGAAGGAACCTAAATGGTGAGTATGGTACTGAAAATTGATAAACTCAAGTTGCCAAAGTGGTTAGTTAGTAAAGGAGGGGAAAAGAAAATAAACGGTTTAGCCTCCAACTCCGTTCCATGCTATGCCAGCATACTCACATACCAGCACCCAGATTTAACCTAAGCCTTTGAGGTAAGATGTGATTCCCCTCATGAGTCTCAGATGAAGAAGCTGAGATTCGAAAGGGTCAAAATCTGTCCAAAGTCACACAATTAAAAAGCCAGGATTCAAATTTTGGACAAATTTTGGTTAGAATCCACTGAAGCACAATCTGAAACAAGCTGATTCTGAATCTGAGAGCTTGGAAATTAAAGTTTTTATAATCAACATAAAGACGCAATTTTGGTTTGAGCAAGGACATTGAGCTGAAGACAGCTAACAACCAAGAGACTGCTCAAGAATCCTTGAAATTAATTTCTAGAGAGGAAAAAAAGAGTCTATACATATTTTGCTATTCACAGACTTCCCACCTCTTCCATCCATCAGGTGCAAATTCAGGGATAGTTTTGAGGACTACCTCAAAGTGGTCTTAACTTAAAGATAGAGCAATCTGACTGGTTCCTTGGAGTATTCATAGGGTTCTGCTATTATCTGATGAAGTCAGGTTCACTAGGGATTTGTGAAAAATGAACTTCTCTTAAGTGTAGGTCTCTTATCTGCCCCCTTTCCACCCCAAACCCAAAGGTTTCTTCCTTTCGGTCCTCCTTTTTCTGCTTAAAGTACACCTGAAGCCTGAACTCCCACCAATCTATCTCTGGGTACCAACACCAACAAGGAAGAGTTATCACTATATTCTCTAAAAAATTCTGTAGAAATAAAGGGCCAGAGAAAGGAGCTAACTAACCAGTTCTTTATCAACCAGTATTGCAGTGATATTGGTAACAACAGACAGTATACGACAGCCATATAATTGGGATCAAAGTTAGAGTTACCTGGATGGCTTAAGGTTTTAAGGCTCTGGGTTTTGGTAAAGGAATAATTGGGATCAAAGTTAGAGTTACCTGGATGGCTTAAAGTTTTAAGGCTCTGGGTTTTGGTAAAGGAAAACATCAACATTTCACAAGAAAGGAGGCATTTATTTCAAATATTTTCAGGTGTATTTTGAAAAATTGCCCTTTCTATAGTTTAAATAGCAGCTTATTAGCCTTATAAAATTGTGTAATCCTTTATATTAATATATAGGTGAAAAAATTACAAAGTTGCAAATATGTTATGATGTATCTGTTGGGTCCATGGGTTCCTCTCAAACTAGAAAAATCCCATTTATGAACCCAGAATTAACCCCATTCTTTCTACCCAATGCTTGCTGTAATGCTCACTGATGAGTGTTGTAGCTGCCATCTTAGATAAAATGCTCCTCCTGAACAACACCCAAATATGCCTAAAATTGCAGATGACAGTTGTGAGCTTTTTTGCCTGCTTATCTGTCTGCCTTAGATGTGACCTTAAATTAGGCATCAGAAGGTATAGTGTTTAATACAGATTCCAGGCACAATATACCTTCTCACAATTAGTTGAAAGTGCTGTTTTGTAATTAAAGGGTGAAGTGGGGCATGATGAACATATGGAAAAGGAGACCCTTAATAAGTGATGGAGCCTTCAAAAGAAATTGCTAATTAGTATGCATTTGATGTGCACTATACCAATTTTAAGACTTTGCCTTGAATAAATTGCTATGTTGGGTGTTCGAAGGAGTGGTGAGATTAGCATTTACAAAGGGGGCAATTTTCTGTCTTCTTGACTCTGTTAAATGGAGGAAATAACTTCCAAGACTGGAGCAGTAGTTAGCCCATCAATCATTCTCACAGCTGGAAACTGGGGATCCCAAATGCAGAGATCAGTTAATCCGTCAGCTAATAAGTTCATAGTGGCACCATATGGCGCAGGGCCACTCCACACTGGGACAAGGACAGAACTGTTTACACAGGCATGCTGCTTTCTCAGGTAGCTCCCTGCTGACAGAACCCTTTGTTCTGAAGGATCAATTTACTTTGCACAGTAAATTGACTGAATTGATCAGTTCAGAGCATATAATTGTTGCCTAATCCTGTGGAATCATGTCCCATCCATATGAGAGGGACAAAGGGGTGCTGCCCATGGCCTGGTCTGGGGCTCCATCCTGGGGCAATTCTCATCAGACAGGCTGGACACTGATTAAAGGACCAGTGGACGGTAGATATGTAGTCAGCACTGACTTCAAACACCAAAGGGAAGAGAAACCCTGCAATGCCCAGAGGGGCTTTCCTAGGTGTCTTTACTCAACTGGTATCATGACTTAACTAGGAAAAAACAGTCAGTCCAAGCAATTTAGGTGCAGACCCTCTTTCAAATACTTGCCTGGAAGAATGAATAATACTGCTCCATCTCCAAAACTAACAAGTTATTCCACTCATGCTCATTTCTAAATTCTCTTTTATTTTTTAAAAAAGGAAAGGAACCAAGAATGAAAAAGGTGTTTAAGAGATATGTCCAGAAAAGCATAGAAACTGCAAGTTAAGTGAGAAACATTTCTTAGGCATTGTGCAAAAGTGTCTGAGGCATCCACTGTTATGCCTGTGTATGGGGTCTGGGAAAATACATCAGGGCTTTTGAGAGCAAATTAGAGCAAAATCTTCCCATCCCTGCACATTGGTGTGAACCCTGGTGCTTTGTTCTACAGATGTGTTTGATCTGACTTTGTTTTTTCCCTCTCACATAAAAAATAAAAGAAGAATAAATAAAATGAAAAAATTCCACCAATAGAGATAAATGTTGGACATAGTTCCCTTCAACTAAAGGTTTTCTTCAATAGCTAGTGTCAATAGAATCATTTCACATCAATGGTTTGAAAAGAGAATTGTATTCAATAGGAACTGAAGCCATTTGGAGTTGCTGAGAGGACATTTGCTTATTAAATGCCTGAACAGTAATGAACTTTATACAACCACCCCAAGAGTTTCCACCAATTAGAGAACTATTGATTTCTTTACTTATTTTATTGAGAATAAATGTCCGAAATTAGTGTTATAAGGAGAAATCACAGCAAGTTTTGGGTTTGATGATATTTGAAATCTTAGGGTATGTCTTGGTTTTTCTCTTTTCTTTAAGCAATATATGTTTGATGATATTCATACTAAACCAGTAGAGAGGGGCATACAATTTAATGGTACTTGATGTATTTTACCACAAAAATTAAAAATTAATAATTCACAAGTATCACCAGTGTATCTTCCCAAATTTCTGTGTATCTCTAATTTTCTCCTATCATGGAATTTTTCCTTTCTCTATTACCATATCCACAGTATCCAGGATTCCACAGCATTAAAAAAGGCAAAACTGAGAAACATTTGTATATTCTATTTCAGAATCTTCCATAATAAGAATAAGATAAAATACAAATAATTCTGTAGAAATGCTTTTAAGTTAAACTTGGGAAATGGAAAAAAAAAAAAAACCAGAAATGCAAATTGTCTAATGAAAACATCATAAGTGGAATCTAATGCTAAAGCAGACACTTTGCCAAAAAGAACCCTTAGGGAGCAAAAAGCCCTTTGTGATTTTTTTGGTAAAATTTCTCTTTTGAATGTTATCAAATTGGATACACTCTCTCCATAGATAGTGCATGAGCAAGCTTTAACTCTTTCTGAATCACGAATCCTTCATGTGCCAATTTTGAGTTTATTTACGTAAAAGTCACCCAAGGGCATACCCTAAAGTTGACTTGAGTTTGCAGACCCTGAATCACCAAGATCAAACATATTCCCTTGACTTGTCCTGAATTTTGCCAAATCCCTACCTCACCCCAATCTCAACATTTGCTATACTGCAGAGGTAATACCAAAGTTCTTACATTATAAACTAAAAGACAGAAACCATATTCATTGAAATATACCTTTTATTTTGCCTATTTATGGTATAGTATTAAGATATAGGTGGTTTTGAGTAAAATTTGATAAATTCAACAATTTTTAACTTAATGATTTTTCTATATAAGTAGTAGATTGAGAGAGGTTGTAAATGTGACACTTTACCAAAATATTGCTCAGGAGTTTCCACCCATTTCTTTATTTTTATGTGTACTCATATCTTTCCTTGGTTTTCCATACTAGTTACACTGGAAATCTTTGGTATTTTTTACTAATCAGAAAACGGAGATTTCGCCTCACAGTTAGTGGCAGTATGTTCTAACATTTAAGAGCAATTTTGAATTCATTATCCCAACATCTTTACATAAAATCTTCAACATATTTAACCTTTTTATTTTAAAATTAGCAAAAAATAGGAACCCCAGGGAAAATATACGCTTTCTTCTCACCCTCGTCACTGCTGACTTCTCTCTCCTGGCCCTTTCTCAGTGAAGAGAAAGAAAATTTTCTCCCGTCTCATTATACAGAATGTGCACTCACAGACTCTATCTCTTAAAGGTATCATTAGATGTTTTTTTCTTACATAGTCACAGACTAAAGAAATGCCTATTCAAGGGCTTTAGAATTCTGCTGTTTTTTAGAACTGGTTTGGGGTATGTGGGTTGGTCAGTACAGTTCTTCACAGACTAAGACAAGGCAAAGGTAAGACCTAGGGTGACTCCACTTTACTATTTCTGCAATTTCCTTATCTGCCTAAAATTTTATGCCCAAGTTCATGATATTTCCTTTCCTTACTTTACTTTATCTCCTTAGCAATGATACCTATTTAAAATGTTACGTATTTTGCTTTTTTGTCTTTTTTTTATTGTTCCCTTTCCCCAAAACATAAGCCATATGAGATTAGAGAATTTTGTCTGCTTTGTTCACTTCTGTGTCCCAGTGTCTTGAGTAGCATCTAGAACATAAGAAGTCCTCAAAAAATATAATTTAATACATTAACTGCCACACAAAAAAACCACAAACTTTTCCTTGGGGCCACAGTGTTTTATTATGAAAATAGAATAAAAACTTTGAGTGTAATTTAAAGATAAACGTAAATGGAAACACAAAATTTGCTGACTTCTATTCATGTAATCCACGCTTTTGAATTAAATTGTCAATATTAATTATAATAATAAGAACATCAACAGGTAAGATTTTATATATGCTTCACACGGCGCCAAGGTCAAAACTAGAATGAGTTAAATACAACTCTCGTGGCAGTTAATATGTTAAAATCCTTGCGCAAAATACATATACAAAAATGGAATAAAATATATTAACCTCTAACAATGAAAGTGAATTATTTTAAAATATTTCAGTCTTTTTGCACATTGGTTTCATATTGATTCTGTAAATGTTTATTTTTCAGATTGTGGATTATCTGTGACTTTTAGGTATTGCTGTGGGTGAGAATGGAAACAGGACAAGCAGGAAAAAGTGAAATCCTTTCTTTTCTTACTTGTTTGATGTTTTAATTAAAGATTTGTTATAATATGGAAACTGAAGGCCAACAATAGGGTTTGGAAATATCCGTGAATTTAAAACTTTTCAAAAGAAGACAGACTAATGGCCAAAAAAACATAAGAAAAAAATGCTCAACATCTCTAATCGTCAGGGAACTGCAAATCAAAACCACAATGAGATATCACTTAACTCCAGTGAGAATGGCTTTTATCATCCATATAATAGTCTTTGCTTCTGTTACTATAAATCACTAGGCAATTGATACTTTATTTGATATTGAAAGCTTAAGGTTTATTTATTTTATTTATTTATTTGAGACAGAGTCTACCTCTGTCTCCTGGGTTAGAGTGCCGTGGCATTAGCCTAGCTCACAGCAACCTCAAACTCCCAGGCTCAAGTGATCCTCCTGCCTCAGCCTCCTGAGTAGCTGGGACTCCAGGCACACACCACCACACCCAGCTACTTTTTCTGTTTTTAGTAGACACGGGGTTTCCCTCCTGCTCAGGCTGGTTTTGAATTCCTGAGCTCAAGCAATTCTCCCACCTTGCCCTCCCAGAATGCTAGGATTACAGGCGTGAGTGACCATGCCCCGCCAAGCTTAAGGTTTTAAATGCCCAATTTTTAATAAAGACCATTAGCGAATTTATCATACATATAATTTATATAATTACATGTAATAGGTTACACAAAATCCTTTTCCTCTGAAGGTTGTGTTTTAATCTGTGGTGTGCTGGAGCCAGCTCTTACCAGTTCACAAGACCTGATTTTGTGCATCTCTCCCAAACTCCACATTTAGTGGCATCAAATGGGTAGCTTCACATTGGCCATGGTGGGAGTATCACAAAAATTGGTAAATGTTACAAATCAGAGTGTTAAACTTTTATGACCACACTACTGGCCTTATATGAGTCTGATGAAACTAAAAGCTAGCTACTACACAACAAAACAAAAGAGAGATACAATTTCCCAATATAAAATGCTTTCAATTCATACAAAACTGGAAAAAACAACATTAGAAAGATTTCCAACTTTCTTCCCACTTCCTCACCCATCTATTTCCTCTTTTCCCATTAAGGCAAGTAATACTCAAGTATTAGTCTTCAGATGAAGAGGTTTGCCATAGCAACTACTATTTTACCAGGAGTCCAATATATACTTACAAAATGATGAACGATGATGGTGTACAGGTAATAAATCTCAATCCAAAGGAAGGAAAAAAGCTGTTTTATTACTCCCTTTGAAATGCAGGATATCAGTGTGTTTGGGTTACTTTGTGCCACTCCCTTTTTCCTGGCACTTCTGTACAGAATTATTCAGGAATGAACAGAGAAACAGGAAGTTGTTTCTGATTCATTTGCAACAGTGGTCTGAGTAATACGTTTGTATAAAATGCACTAGAGGAAACCATGAGAGTTTTATTAATTAAAAAATATCTTCAGTGGGACAAAGAAAGTTGGTGTATTTAAAAATGATAAAAGAAGCCATGAAGGTTCAAGTTTTGATGTCTCCTTGTGGAATGTGTTTGAAGGGATTATATAATTCCTTGAACAAGAGATAGATCATTACATTTGAATTCTTGTTTTTTGTTTATTATCTTAGTTTGGGTTGCTGTAACAAAGTACCACAAACTGGATGGCTTAAACAACAAACATTTATTATATTTCTGGAGGCTGGGAGGTCCAACATCTAAAGCTGGCAGATTTGGTGTCTGGTGAAGGTCCTCTTTCTGGTTTGCAGATGGCTACCTTCTTGCTGTGTGTTTCACATGGTAGAGACAGAGGCGGGGGGGCGGGGAGGGTTCTGGTTTCTTCCTCTTCTTATAAGGATGCTAATCCCATCACAGAGGCTCCACCTTCATGTCCTCACTTAAGCTTAATTACCGCCCAAAGGCCTTACCTCCAAATACCATCACATTGGGGATTAGGATTTCAATATATGAATTGGGGCAGCAGGAACACATTCAGCCCATGGCATTTACAGATGCTCACATCTTAATGTTTTTTTTTTTTTTCTTGAAATGCCTTCACTTGTTTGTGGGTTCTTGTTTAGAAAATATTGTTTTATTACCTATGTAAAAGATAATCTTGTTTACTTTTTGTGTTTAGAAAAATATCTGAACTAAGTAATATTTGTAAAGATGAGGACACTATACAGTAAAATATAAAGAGAGAGAGTGTGTTCTCAATCATTTTGAACTGAAAAACAATCAAGAGTATTTCATTGATCTTTTAAAAGACAACAACAAAGCAATATGTCAATATATAAATTGTTTAATGTCTTCTATTTTCTCATAATTCTAACCTCCAGAGATAACTGAGTTTATTTTAGTGCCAAGTGTTCACAGAGAAAATGTCTCAAAAAACAGAACTTCGAATAAAAAATTTGACATGTATCCACTAAGGAGAGCACAAATACTCTTACTAAAACATTGGTACTATGACAGTAAAGGTTTCTCGTTTGGGAAGATTTATCTGAGTAAAAACAACAAATGTAACTGTAGAGAAAAAAGGGCATCTATTTTATGTTAATTAAAGTCCAACGTACTTGATGCCTAAAGTCTACTTGGTCCTGAGAACCATACATGGTGTAGAGAGTAGCTCTTTTTACATTGCTTCCACACTTTGAAATCTAAGAGAAAATAATTGAGGGGCTCTGTAACTGACCACAAACTACATGGGAAAAGAGACAAACTGGCCATTGCAGTGACTTTCCCAGAAACTGGAAATGGAAAAAACAAAATAAAGATTTTTTTTTCTAGCCCCATAGGAGGTGACGTTTATCTGTACAATCAGAAACTGCAGTGGGAATAAATCATTATTCCCTGTTCCTGCACTTAAAGTGAGAGATGGTCAACCCCTCTGGATTATCAGGACTAGTCCAACCTTACCTGAAACAGGCCACTTTACCCCTTCTAGATCAAAACTGCCACAATGAAAAGAACCCAGTTCCTAGAGAGATTCACACCCACCTAACGTTATGGTAATGCTTAATCCTGAAGACTTAGTGAAAACTCCAACTAGATGAGTTCCATTTATTTAATGACAACTATTTCAAGTGCAGCAGAAATGATTGCTGGCCACAGACATCTATTAACCAACTTTTTAAACTAATGACATGAAGCCAAAGAGGACTAATGTGTTCTCATACACTTTTTAAAAAACAAGTGATAGGAAAATCTCTGATTTCAATGAGGGTAAGGGTAAGATATGAACAAGGATTATATGAAAAGTAATGAGGGAAAGAAATGAAATGGAAAATAATCTGAAAGAGTGATCATGGGAAAGAAAGAGGGTTTATACCAGAGGAAAATATTTGATTAAAAAAAGGAATGCAAATGATTGTCAGTCAATATGAGAAGGACTAAGTGAGAAAGTATGGGGCTGCAGACAATTCATCACTTGATATAATTCTCTACTAATTGGATGTCTTTTTTAATAGCTACATGTTATTGGCATTCATAAGACAACCACACTCTTCCACATAATCATATACACTTACACAGTATGGTATCCTAGAACCTCAATGCTATAAAAGACTTAGAAATTACTTGACCTATAGTGAGTAAATGTAAGGCATGCGTGTTAATGCTCATCACCCCCATACTCCCATGGCGATACCAGTAGTTGACCACAACATTCTTTCCTCTAGTTCCCAAACTTGGTTTCACATCATACATAGCTCAATGCTCCAAATGACTGATACTTACTGATCAGGAATAACAAACAACATGAAACCTATGTACAAATTTTAATTTTGGGAAACTCTGTCGTTTCTCAGTTTTTTCAACATGGCATACTGAGCTAACTAAAACTGCCTTCTCATGCATTTATAAACACATAGTCACAGAATAAAAATATTTTTTACAGAATTTTAAAATATATTACTGAGTTCTAAAGAAAGAAAAGAAATTTTCAGACACCAAAATGAAAAAGAAACTTAAAGAGAGATCTGTACTTGTATTAGTGGACACCATGCTATGGCAAGGAGCTATTTGTTATAAAGTATTACTGATAAAGGGTCTGTTCCTGATACTGAAATGGTTTCAAGACATGTGACTTTGGGCTCATTCAAAGTAGGATGCTAAAACTGAATGTGCTGCATAAACCTGGTATCCTGGAAAACGTCATCCTTTGGGAAGAAGAAGTTATAAAACTCTACCCTAGGTAAGCAAAAAATAAACAAACAAACAAAAAAATACCATGAGGAATATCTCCTTACCCCTCTCAGGGTTTGCAGTCTGAATTATGCTTTCTGTACCATTAGGGAACAGCAGAAAAAGATAGCAGGGCAAAAACTACTTATGGACCAATAAAACCTCTGGGGTGCCTAGAAGACGTGAACAGAAACTTTGATTTTGAAAAATACCACAAAACAAGTATGTGTTAAATATGAAATAGAAAAAATAAAATAGAAACTATAATAGAAAATATAATAGAACACACACTATTTAAAAAAAAACAGTTGTAATTCAAAAGTTAAAATTGAAAAAGGTAGAAAACAGAATTGAAAAAAGATCCAAATTTAACTTTTAGAAATGAAAAATAGTCACTTAAATGAAAAATCCAGTAGATGGGTTGAAAGCTAATTAGACACAAATAAAGGGATAATTCATGAACCAGAAGGTAGATCTGAGGAAGTTACTCAAAATGCAGCACAAAGAGTCTAAGAGATTGAAAATATAAAAAAGAGATTAAGAGGCATATAGCAAAGACTGAGAGAGTTCAACACATATCTCATAGAAATTCGAGAAGGAGAGAACTGAGAGAACAGAATATGTAACATTCAAAGATTTTGGCTGAAAATAACAAAAATATGTGAAAGCCATGAATATTTGGAATAAGGAAATAACATTAATCCCAGGTGTAATAAATAAAAATAAATGTATATATGTATAAATTCATATATATACACATAGATATGAAACTTAAAACATCAAAGACAAAGAGAAATTTTTAAAAGCAATTAGAGGAAAAAAGATTATGTAGAAATGAATTATATTTAGACTGTGAATCAATTTCTAATCAATTATGATAGATGCCAGAAGATAATAAATAAAATCTTTAAAGAGTAAGAGAAAATAGCTGTCACTCTAGAAGCATCACATTGCCTGACTTCAAATTATACTACAAGGCTATAGTAACAAAGCAGCATGGTACTGGTATAAAAATAGGCACAGATCAATAGAACAGAACAGAGAACCCAGAAATAAAGCCAGATACTTACAGCCAACTGATTTTTGTCAAAGTCAATAAGAACATATACTGGGGAAAGAACATTCACTTCAACAAATGGTGCTGAGAAAATTGGATTGTCATATACAGAAGGATGAAACTGGACCCTTATCTCTCACCATATACAAAGATCAACACAAGAGGGATTAAAGATTTGAATGTAAGACCTGAAACTATAAAAATACTAAAAGAAAACTTAGGGAAAACTCTTCTAGACATTGGTCTAGGCAAATAATTCATGACTAAGTCCTCGAAAGTACAGGCAACAAACATAAAAATAAACAAATGGGACTTAATTAAACTACAAAGTTTCTGCACAGCGAAAGAAATAATAGAGTGAACTGATAACCTACAGAATGGGAGAAAATATTTACAAACTATATTTACAAACCTCTGACAAGGGATTAATATCCAGAATTTATAAGGAACTCAAACAATTCAACAATAACAGCAACAACTAAATCAATTAACCTCATTGAAAAGTGAGCTAAGGATATGAATAGACATTTTTCAAAAGAAGTCAAACAAAGGGCCAAAAACATATGAAAAAATGTTCAACATCACTAATTGTCAGAGAAATGCAAATTAAAACCACAATGATATATCAGCTTACACCAGTAAGAATGGCTATTATTAAAAAGAAAAAAAAAACATATTGGCAAGGATGTGGAGAAAAGGAAACTCTTACACACTATTGGTGGGAATGTAAATTAGTGCAACCTCTATGCAAAACAATATGGAGATTCCTCAAAGAATTAAATATAGAACTACCATGTGATCCAGCAATCCCACTTCTGAGTATCTACCCAAAGCAAAAGAAATCAATATACAAAATGATACCTGTACTTGTATGTTTATCACAGCACTATTCACAATAGCAAATATATGGATTTGGTCTAAGTGTCCATCAACAGAGGATTGGATAAAGAAAATGTGACACACACACACACACACACACACACACACATGTATATATATATATATACACACACACATACATATATATATATAATATATATATATATATAATGGAATACTATTCAGCTGCTAAAAAAGAATGAAATCTTGTCTTTTGCAGCACAATGGATGGAACTGGAGGTCATTATCTTAAGTAAAACAGCTCAGGCATAGAAGGACAAACACCACATGTTCTCACATAAGTGGGAGCTAAATAATGTGTATACATGGATGCAGAGTATGGAACAATGAACAATGGAAGCTCGGAGGGGTGTAGGGGTGGATTATGGGAGGTTGGTTGGTGGGTACAAGGTGTGTTGCTTCAGAGATGTATGCACTAAAGGCCCTGACCTTACAACAATACAACATATTAATGTAACAAATCTCACTTGTACCCCCATGAATATATACAAATAAAAAAAGTGGGAAAAAATTATGATTCAAGAGAGCAAAATAAAGATATTTCATATTTTCAAAATGATTCCTAGATGTTAAATACTCTAAGCTATTTTTACATAGGCAATCAAAACCAGAAGGAAGCAATATGAGCCAAATATTGGGAAACATAAATATATGCCTGAAAAAGCATTGGCTGTAAAAAAAATTAATATCATGCATATTTTACAGGTTTAGGGAAAATAATGGCCAATAATAACATGAGAGATAAGATAATGCATAATCAGAGTTAAAGCATTCAAAAGGTCCTTATACTATTGGTAAGAATGGAAAACATTAAATATAGACTTTTTAAAATTAAGCAGTATGTGAACTATTTTAAAGGCTTCTAATAATAATATAAAAGGAACCAGAAAGCAAACATTCAACCTACTAGAAGAAGAAAGGGAATTTAAAACGTCTAGAAAAAACAGAAAACAAGGAGAAATAAATTAAATTTTTAATAGGATGGTAAATAGAAAATGAATTTATAGCTATAATATAAATAAGTGTAAATCAGATATTCTCAGACTGGATAAAAAAATGAATCCAACCATAAGCAGTTAACCCATAGCAATTCTGAAGCTTAATAATAACAGATAATACCTCTAGCATATCAAGCAATATTCTAAGCATGTTACATTTAATACTTTATCATTTGAACAACTCCTAAGGTGGGTATCATTACTCTTCTTATCCTGCAGATGAGTAAACTGAGCCTAGGAGTGGTTAAGTGATGCACACAAATTCACAAAGCTAGGAAGTGGTGGTAAGAGACTCAAATTTAGGCAGACAGGCTCTAGAATTTATAACCTAACCACCATGCCTTACTACCTTTACAGTAAGAATAAAATAACTAGCATTTGTTTAGTGCTTACTATTGTAACAGGAAAAGTTCTAAGTGATTTTCTCAAACTAATTTAATATTCACAATAAACCATGAAGTAAATATTATTATAATTCTTATTTTGCAAATGAAGAAACTGAAGTATAGAGAGGTTGTCTTAGGCTGTTTGGGCTGCTCTAATGAAATACAATTGACTGGGTATCTTACAAACAATGGAAATTTTTTTCTCACAGTTCTAGAGGCTGGTAAGTCCAAGATTGAAGTGCCAGCAGAGTCACCTCATCGTTTGGTGAGTGTTGTCTTCTGGTTCATAAAAGGCATCTTCTCACTACATCCTCACATGGCAGAAGTGGCAAACAAGCTCCCTCGAGTCTCTTTTATAGTAGTAGTAATCCTGTTTATGAGGATGCCAACCTCGTGACCTTAACTGCTTTCTAAAGGCCCCACCTCTTAATACTATCACATTGGCAATTAGATTTTAACATACAAATGGGGGTACGAATATTCAGACCATAGCAGAGATTGAGTAACTAGTCCAAGTTGAACAGGTAAAGTGACAGAGTCAGTCTTTTTCTGAGGTCCATGTTCACTGTGCTATACTATCTACCATGATGGCATAGAAAGTTTCAAAGCAAAGCAAAGAAAAATGATTTGAAAGTAATATACCTCAGAAAGATACTAATCTAAGAAAAATGGTGTCACAATATACATATTAGACAAAATAGACCTTAAGAATAAAAGGAAGGGTAGGGATACAGAGATTTATCATATAATGATAAACACATTCATCCATAAGATTCAACAATGTGAACTTGCTTGTGCTTAATAACATAGCGTCAAAATACATAAAGCAAAACCTAATGGAACAAGGACTAATTGACAAATATATAGCAATAAGAGGATTTAGGAACCTCTTTTAGAAATTGAGAGGTCAAGAAAGCAAAGAATTAGTAAAGACAAAGTAACGAAAGTTCAGAGAGCTGAAGTGAAGAGTTTAGGGCAACACTGCTAGATAGTGATAAATCCAGAACAGAATAACAATTCTTCACATTTGCATAATTCTTGTATTTTAAAAAATAATTTCACACATAACATGATTTTGTTTTGAACCTCTCTGCAACTGTTTAGTTTCTCAATTCTTCTGAGTTTTCTCAATACCACTGAATATTAAGAAAACTACAAGAAATTAAATAACCTGTGTCGACAGGACAAGGGAATTTCCTTCACATGCTTATTGGCAGGGAGAAGATGAAAATCTGAAGAGGTGATAGCAAAGTGTAATATCTACTTTTGTGCCAGAGCCCACTCCTTTTCTTCCTAGGCTCACAACCACTGACAAAAGACAATTTTATTCCAAGCACCCAGACAAACAATTTTATATGAGCAACATGCTAGAGAAAACCTTTTGCTTTAGTATTCTTTACCTTCACAATAGAGGTTTTGTTATACAGAATGAGTGGAATGAGTCTGGCTTTTTTAAGTGCAATCAAGTTACTGCAAGTGAAAATTAAAAAAAATAGAACTAGCTAGAAAGAGAGATACAACCTGCTCTCATGGAGGCTGGACATGAAGAAGGTCATTCTAGATTTGCAACAGCCAGATTTGATGGCATTTTGTGATAGTGCTAATATTAATGTAACATAGATCTCTTTAGGTCTTTGGTTACTTTTCTGTTTCCTCTTCTCTTACCATCTGGATTTACTTTGCATTTTTTTCTCTACATCATCAGTTTTCCTTCATTATAACTCCAGCTCACATAGCACTTTGGCTTGGTGGAGATCTCTCATGATCCTTATGATCAGCTACCTAATACTCCCCATATTTCCCAAATATCACTAAAAGTGAGAATATTTTCAGAACACTTTTTCTTCCCAGGCTACCTTATAAGGTAGCCTATTGATTATTGTCTTTGGGTCAGCAATGGTCAGCTGTGCCCAAAAAAGACAGCCTAAAGCATATCTAATCAATATGAGTTGTTCCTTTTTCTGTGGGGAAAAAAATATCCTCTAGGTTTAGCATGGTTGTGACTGTCTACTAAAAAAACATTTTATGTATGTATGTTTACCTGATTCCAAAATATAATAGAAAACTATTTTTTAAAATAAATGAAGGCAAGTGTGGTGGCATGCAGCTATAGTCCCAGCTACTCAGGAGGCTGAAGCATGAGGATCACTTAAGCCCAGGAGTTTGAGTCCAGTCTGGACAACATAGTGAGATCCCCATCTCTAAAAAAAAAAAAAAATTTGAAAATTAAATCTTTTTAAATACAGAAAGCTTCTTCATATTACTATAATTATAGTCATTTTTTTCCACCTTATAATTATTTCTCAGACAATAATCTGCATTTCTATTTCTGTCAAACTCAGAGTACCAAATAGAAAATAGAAAAATATTAGATCTTTTGAATCACTTTACTTTGAAAATAGAAAAGATGACCAAGTTGTAATACTTGACATCTATGTAGAGTTTGGAAGGATAATTCAGGTTGGTTTTTTTTTTTAGTTAATTCTGCTCAGGTCACAGAAAGCTAAATACAAGTTTACAAGAATAAAAACTAAGATTAAATTTAAATGAGTGATGGGAAGAAAAGCCAACAGCATAATGATTCCTGGCAAATAACCACATCATATGTTTCTTTTCATGTTGGAGTCCCTAGAGGGCAACAGATACACAGAAAATGAGCTTGGACTGAACTGACACAATGTGTCACCATCTTGAGGCAAAGACCAGAATGGTGGCGATGCTATGGATGAGCCATGAGTTCAAACACACCAAACTATCTTAGGAACATTTCCAAAATTTTATTTATAGCATTTTGTGATACTCTAAAAAGACGATTTTTTAATGTTAAAAAGAAAGACATTCTAAACTAGCATGCAATCGAACACAATGGAAATTGGCTCTATTTCTTTCATAATTCTACATAGGTATGTATACACACTGCAAAACTCCCTGAAATTCACCATTGATGTCTGGCAGGAAAAAGGCTTCTGTTTCATGCCTTTACTTCTGGATTTTCTGTTTTCCTGTTTTACCAAGCCCAGTCTTCAAAGAATGGCTCCCTCTCTAAACAAAGAAGGTCCTTGACTGGTATAGCATGGCTGGACTGTCAGCCGCTGACAGACTGAAAAGCTACGAATCTGCAATGAACCAACAATAGAGCTAAGTGACCTGTAGCACCTTCCCAACTTGTCTGACCCCATTTCTTTGTCTCCCTCACTTTTAGTTTTGGATATGTTACCTACAGCTCCTTCAAAGACCAGATGTTATCTTAATATGTTTCTGCAAAAGTTAAATTCCCAACTTCAGATCCTTTCGGTGAAAGTTAAATTGATTTTTTAACATATTCTTTCACCCTTATGAAGACTTTCACATATATATACAAAGTATGGTCTTTGATTTCTGAGAACTTGTCTTCAGCTGGGTATTCTCAAATCTTTCTTGTTGAAATAAGTAAATAATAATAATAATAATATTACTAAGCCATTCTGACAGGCTCACTAAAAATTTTTCAGTTTGCATAGTACATAGCAACAAGTGACCTGTTAAATGATGACAAATCCTTTAGATTATGGCTTTAGACCTTTAACCTTTTGACTTTAGGTTGTATCCAGGGAGCAGTCAGAGAGGAAGAATGCAATAAACTGCTTGTAATCTAGTGGTCTCAAAAGAAATTACATCAAAACCAGCTGTTACACCACTAGTCATTAAAGACTGACAACATGTTAACTAAAATACGGCCATTATATTGAAAAAGACTTTTCTTCCCACCCACTGCCGAACTACTCGAGGTTTCTTGCCTCACTTAACAACA
The DNA here is from genome assembly GCA_004363605.1 of Indri indri. Lineage (NCBI taxonomy): Eukaryota > Metazoa > Chordata > Mammalia > Primates > Indriidae > Indri > Indri indri. The sequence goes on from RJWJ010002704.1 coordinate 56,426, forward strand.
TCAGAAAATGTGAGTGCTACAAAGCAGCTCAACACTCAAACTATCAAGAAGTAAGTTGCATTTGATTGAGATATGACTTCTTTATTTAAATATGTTTTAGGGATCTGACCAATTTTGAACATTATGGTTTACATCAAAGCCAGAATAACTTTTTTTTTGGATTAGCTTTTTTAAAAAAATATGTGCGTTTGTGTAAGATTGCACCTGCCTTTCCTCCCATGCCCTTTTTGATATGAAGAACACCGATGCAGGGATCTTAATCACAAAGCACAATTCCCCAGGTACCATTTTCCTGCTTCATTCCACTTAAAAACACTGAGGGATTTTGAGTTGAAGTCACACCAGTCTATGTATGACAACCAATGACATGTCAAAACTGTGACATAAAGGCTTGAAATGTAGTGCACATCTTTCTGAGGATTGTCATCCAGCCACACCAGCATTTAAAATACAGCAAACAGTACTGGAAGGCTTCAAAGATAAAAGTCAAAATCAGCATGGGAAGCACACAGTGGTGGTTGAAAAACATGGAGTGGAAAACATGTCACTAAGTGTCTGTTAGAAACAGAACCTGTATAAAACAGAGAGAGTGCCAAGGGCATCGAAAGAAAAGAAGATGCCTTTCCCCACGTGGGAAACCAAGCATTTGAGCAAGAGGGAGAAAACTAGTGACACAGCTAGAGGACAAATCCAGCAAGTGGCACCATTCCCGAGGCATCTCCATGACCTTGATCTCTTTCAGGCAGGGTTCAATAATTAATCCCCCCATTTAAGAAAAGATCCTTGTTGAAATCTGCTCAATAATTTCATGCTCTTTCTGCATTCTCCTGAATTCTATATTAAATCTGATTTTGATTTTTTTAGTGACTCTATTCTAAATTTTAAAGCAGATTGACCCAAAAATTAAGTATTCATTTTGAGTGTTAATTAAAAAGTAACAAGTGATCTTAATAAATTAACAAAATATTTTTTTAATCTGCAGATGTGGAGCAAAGTCTTTACACAATGAGAGAATAGGGAGTTTGGCATTTTGTTTTACTCAGGTAACAAGAATAAAAATTTGGCATGCCCCTGTTTGTTCACTCATGTGCTGCACAATTGTCAGCTGGCAGCTTACGTCAGAACCAGGACTGGGTCAACCAAACACAAGGGTGGGATTGAAACTCTTGCTTATTGCTTTCACATATTGTGGAATTGAGCAAAGGGCAGTAGAGTTGGGGGGCCCACATTGGAATCCTGACTCAACTACCTATGCTGTGCTCTTAACACAACTTCTCCAGGTCTCTGTTTTTGTATCTATATTTGTCAAGGCCGATACTCTCCAATTTCACAGATTGTTTCTTTTTAATGAAAATCCAATAAAATAATGTACATGAAAATGTTCTGTATGATTTAAAGGACTGAGCACATAAGAATCAATACTTTTATTACCTCCTGCAACTGCCTAGTTCTCCCGTAGAGTGAGTGGTGACCGTGTTCCTGTCTGCCTCCCTGTGTGTGAGGTCTATCCCACATGAACTCTGATTGCTGGCGGCTCTGATACTGACCCCTCTTAGGGACCCAAAAATATTCACTAGTAAGTAAAATGTTAGTGATGCACACATGCCAGGTCCTCCTAAATGGTTATAATAATATAATGTTTAGCATTATAAAATTAATAGAATTGTCTCACAAACAGTAAGTGGGGGGAAAAAAAGCAAAATTCACTAGCTCTGTAACTTCGTCCCTTGTTGTTAATCCACATACATTTTCTTTTTTAAAAATTTTATTTTATTAAGCCTAACACAGAAGGCCAATACCATATGTTCTCACTTATGGTGGAATCTAAATAGAACTTGCAGAAACAGGGAGTAGAATGGTATTTACCAGAGGCCAGGGGTGAGGGTAGCAGGAATGGGGAGATGACAGTCAAAGGGTACAAAGTTTCAGTTAGATACATCCATATTCTGAAAGGGGTTGTAATAACTTACATACTCTATGGCATTTTTATACTCTTTTACCCTTGTTAAGGCAGAGCAATTCTCCATATATCAGAAATACTTACGTATTCTCTTTCCAATGACAGTTCTCACCTTGGCACACTTCGTGGCACACTTGCCACATTGAATATGGCATGAGTGAATATAGTACACACACCCTTTTTTTGTGACACTCTGCCCAGTTCACAAGGATGCCTGCTTTGTCTCAAAATTTCTTTCTGCAATTCACAGAAATAAGCTCTATGGCAACCATATTTATATTCCGTGATCATACCTGATTGAGTCAGGGTTGGACATGTGACCTTAGTTCAATCAATTAGATTTTTCTTACCTAAATTAAATAATTAAGACATAGAGATTATCATTTAGGATATTTCTACATGTTGCAAAACCCACAACAACCTGTAAATTCACAGATTATAAGAGACATGTTTCCAGGGAGAAAAAATGAATAACTAAGTGAGATGTGTATGTTAATTTGTTCCACTATAGCAGCCATTTTACAATATACATCATAGAATATCATATAGTATACCTTAAGTATACACAATACAACTTTTTAAAAGTCAAAAAAATTTAAAAATTAAAAAAACTTTCAAAGAGAAACAAATGAAGCACACATTCAAAAAGAGGCCAAAATGAGAGGGTCCCAACAGTTCCTGTATCACAACTTTTCATGATGTGTGAGTGAAATGCTGTACTCTGTTTCACCAACATTCCTACATCTTTATAATAAATCCATTTTTTCTTATTGTTAGCCTACATCAAGTTGATTTATGTTATATGCAAATTCCTTAAAAAATACTAAAATTTCATACTAATTAATCTAAGATATCTTAATAGACTGAGGAAGGTGAGGAAAATAGAATGTTCAATGGAGAAGAAATTCATAGAAAAATGCTATACATTTATCATAAGAAATAACATACCAATGAAAATTTTCTGCAAGATGTGGTAATATTAAATTCATTGTATTAGACATTCATTATATTTGCAGATCATATTTGTGCATCAGTTAAGAGACCAAATGACCACTAAATTTTTTTCACACCGTTATTAGAGTTTTATCTTTGAGTTAAACAATATATATATAAAATATATATACACATATACAATATATACATATATATATATGCATACACATAAAATGTCTTGTTGTTTGGATAGTTAAAAGATCCTTTCATGGGACCAAGAGACAATGACACTCAAAAAGAAATGAATACACCTAGTCTGTCTCATTCTTAGAATTCCTCAGAAAAGTAATTTATTCCAGGGCTGGTGCAGAGGAACATACAGGATGAGCTTGAAATAGTTTGTTATGCCAGAAAGTGTCAAAAAAAAAAAAAAAGGTGGGGTTAAGTAAAAAAATATAGGAATTTATTTGAAGGGGTTCCCACTGATCAAATCTGGGACAATTTGTTGACAAGAATAATAATGAATTTTTTTAATATTTTATTTTCAATTACAATGGGTACATAATAGTTGTATATCTTTATAGGGTACATGTGATGTTTTGATACAGGCATACAACATGAATTAACCAAATTAGGGTAATTAGGGTATCCATCGCCTCAGGCATTTACCATTTCTTTATGTTAGGAATATCTCAATTCCACTCTTTTAGTTATTTTAAAGTATACCCTAACTTATTGTTGATTATAGTCACTTTGTTGTGCTATCAAATATTGTTCATTCTATCTCTCTGACTATATTTTTATACCCATTAACCATCCCCACTTAATCCCCCTCTCCCTACTACCTTTTCCAGCTTCCGGTAGTAGTCATGCCATTCTCTGTCTCCATGCAATCAATCGTTTTTAAAATTTAGCTCCCACATATAAGTGAGAACAGGCAAGATTTGTTTTTCTGTATTTGGCTTATTTTGCTTAACATAATGTTCTCCAGTTTCATTCATGTTGTTGCAAATGACAGGATTTCATTCTTTTTTCTGGTTATGTAATATTCCACTGTGTGAATGTATCACAATTTCTTCTTTTTTTTATTTCAGCATATTATGGGGGTACAAATGTTTAGGTTATGTATATTGCCCTTGCCCCAGCCCCGAGTCAGAGCTTCAAGCATGTCCATCCCCCAGATGGTGCGCATCACACTCATTATGCATATATATACCCATCCCCTCCTCCCCCCTCTCATCTACTTGATAAATGTTAATCCTAAATGTGCACTTAGGTGTTGATCAGTGAAACCATTGTGATGGTGAGTACATGTGGTGCTTATTTTTCCATTCTTGGGATACTTCACTTAGTAGAATGGGTTCCAGCTTTACCCAGGAAAACATAAGAGGTGCTATACCAGCATTATTTCTTATAGCTGAGTAGTACTCCATGGTATACATATACCACATTTTATTAATCCACTCATGTATTGATGGGCACTTGGGTTGTTTCCACATCTTTGCAATTATGACTCATGCTGCTATAAACATTCTAGTGCAGATGTCTTTTTTGTAGAATGTTTTTTGCTCTTTTGGGCAGATGCCTAGTAATGGGATTACTGAGTCAAATGGTAGTTCTACTTGCAGCTCTTTAAGGTATCTCCATATTGCTTTCCACAGAGGTTGTACTAGTTTGCAGTTCCACCAGCAGTGTATCAGTGTTACTGTCTCTCCACATCCACACCAACATTTATTGTTTTGGGACTTTTTTGACAAAGGCCAGTCTCACTGGAGATAAATATCTCACTGTGGCTTTGATTTGCATTTCCCTGATGATTAGAGATGCGAGCATTTTTTCATATGTTTGCTGGCCATTAGTCTATCTTCTTTTGAAAGTTTCTGTTCATGTCCTTTGCCCATTTTTTGATAGGGTTGTTTGATTTTTTTCTTGCTAATTTTCCTGAGTTCTACATAGATTCTAGTTATCAGCCCTTTATCAGATGTGTAGCATGCAAATATTTTCTACCATTCTGTAGGTTGTTAGTTTGCTCTCGTGATAGTTTCCTTGGCTGTGCAGTAGCTTTTTAATTTGATCAGGTCTCATTTATTTATTTTTGTTGTTGTTGTGATTGCCTTTGGGGTCTTGTTCATAAATTCTTTTGCTAGGCCTATATCTATAAGAGTTTTTCCAACATTTTCTTCTAGAATTCTTATAGTTTCATGCCTTAGGTTTAAGTCTGTTATCTACTGTGAGTTGATTTTTGTGAGAGGTGACAGGTGCAGATCCTGTTTCAGTCTTCCACGTGTGGCTATCCAATTTTCCTGGCACCATTTATTGAATAAGGATTCATTTCCCCAGTGTATGTTTTGTCTGCTTTTTCAAAGGTTAGATGGCTATATGAGGATGTTTTTGTGTCTGGGTTCTCAGATCTGTTCCATTGGTCTATGTCTTTGGATAGCAGAGGACATAAACAGGTGGAAAACCATACTATTCTAATGGGTCAGTAGAATCAACATTGTCAAGATGTCTATACTACCCAAAGTGATCTACAGATTCAATTCAATCCCTATTAAAATACCACCATCATTTTTTGCAGATCTAAAACAAATAATGCTATGCTTTGTATGGAACGAGAGAAGACCCCATATAGTAAAAGTAATCTTAAGCAAAAAGAACAAATTGAGAAGCATCAATTTATCAACTTCAAGCTATATTACAAGGCTACAGTAACTAAAACAGCATGGTACTGAAATCCTTTTTCTTTCCCCAGCCCTGTGGTCTTCTTAACAGTGTGAATTGTAATGGCACACCCAATTTAATCTCTGAGACAGTAGGTGGTGCTTGTGGATGAGAATCAACCAAAAATACCCTGTATGGTTGAGTCAGCAAATTCTATAATAGGCATGCAAATTGACCAACCTGTCAGTAGGTGGCTCTTGCCAGAAGGAATAAGCTGCAATGTTGTTTTGGAGTCCTGTCCCTCAGGAGAAGCACTCAAATGCCCTGGGTGTTAGGCGGGGCCTTGGAACCTCTGGTGAGTCTTATTTTCTAGCACAGCAGAGTCAGGTTATGTAGTGAGGCTGGGTGGGGCTGGGTTGGGTTAGCTTGCCCTCAGGATCCACAAAAGCTGGCAAGGTATCTGTTTCATCAGGGGTCAAAGGTCTGTTCCCAGCTTCTGGGTAAAACCACTGCAGGTGGTACTAATGGGTCCCCAACCAACCAACACTTCTTCTCCTTAAAAAAAAAAGCCATCTATGATTCACATCTGACAGTCTAGAGTGGTCCTCACTCTTCTCCACCCTCCCCTGATCTGCAGTTTCCTCCCAGCATCTGCCAGCAGGGAGGAGCTAAAGCCAGCCGAGCTCCCCCATGACAGTGATTCAGGCCCAGAGTTTCTCTTCCCAGGATCCCAGACTAAGCTGAGAGCATGGCCCTCCTGTGGGGGAGAGGTGCCCTGTAAGCATACTGCAGCTAGGACCCATACTGGACTCTCCCCCTAATCTTCCCATGCAGGATCCCTTTCCTGCTGAGGCTAATTCACAAATCTCCCATCTGTGCCCCTGTGCAACAAAATCAAAACTTTGGGGTCTGAGATCTGGCCTATTGGCCCATCCCCAGGTCCCTGAAAATCAATCCCTATCCATACCATGGAGAAGTGTGCTGGTTCCAAGTTGCCCACAGAGTGCCCAAGCAGGTTCAATGTCCCTCCACCTTGGGCATAGCCCGTTCTGATGGAGTCACCAGGCAAGCAGCACCAGGGAGGACCAGCAGGCAAGGAGCTCACAGTCCAAGCACCCCTCAGTCTGCTTCAGGACCCCAAGAGGAAAGGTTTGAGCCCCACTCTCTGTAGAAGCCTCAATGATGCGACTCAATCATCTCTCTTAGCATCCATGGGTGGCGTAGGGAAAGGGGAGAAAAAGAGTCTGAATGGAAGAAAGCTACCACTGTGGTCATTTCCATCCTACACTCCAGAAGGCCACCCGCCCAGAACATCCAGGCACTGGAGCCACACAGATCACCCAGGACCCACTGGACCCCTGTGGCTCCTATGGTCTGGACCTGAGTTGGAAAATGGTGTGTGAACAAGCAAGATGAAACCTGAGAATTTGAAGCCCCCTGGGAGGGCAAAGGCACATAGTGGGTAGAGAAGCAATACAGCATCTGCTGTCCTGGCTTGGGTCTGTGGATATAAGAGGCATCTCAGAGAGGGCTATGAGCCTGGTGACCTGTCCACAAGAAGCTCCCAGCTCACTGGCAGCAGCAGCCTCTTGGCTTGTGTGGGCAGAAAGTCTCTCTGGCAGCTTGGGAACCCATTGTCAGAGATATGAGGAAGGGAGAAACAAACTGCTCCACTTACCATTCTCACTGGACTCCAAACCTGTTGGGGGTTGATCATCACCAATACCTTGCTCCTTCCTATTCTGCTCTACAACTTCTTTCCATGGAGTATCCTGAAGGTTCCGGCACCCTTCCCTCAGGTGCATACCTGATCTTTGTTTGTCTGTTTGTTTTTTCTCTTTCATCTAAAATTTCTCCTTCTTACTGAGACACTCTGGCAGCTGGTGTCTCTCTGGTCAGCCATCTTGCTCCCTTCTCCAGATTTGCTCTTTTGATGCTATTTTCTAAATCTTGCAGGCATGCTTCATTCTTATTTTTTCTTTTTTGATTGTGTATTTTAAAATACCTATCTTCATGCTCACCTTTTTTCTCTTCTGCTTGATCAGTTCTGCTGTTGAGAGACTCTGGTGTATTTCTCAATTTGTCAACTGAATTCTTAAGCTTTAGGATGTCTGCTTATTTTTCTTTATTATTTCCATCTCTTTGTTAAATTTCTTTAATAGTTTTCTCAATTCTTTCTCTGTGTTGTCTTGAAGTTCATTGAGCTTATTTAGGATAGCCACTTTGAATTTTCTTGTCTGAAAGGCTACCTATCTCCATCACTCCAGGATTGGTCACTGGTAACTTATTTAGTTTGTTTGCTGAGGTCATGTCTTCCTGGTTTGTTTTTTATTTTCTTTAGACAGAGTCTCACTCTGTTGCCAGGGTAAAGTGCCATGGCATTAGCCTGGCTCACAGCAACCTGAAACTCCTGGGCTCAAGCAATCCTCCTGCTTCAGCCTCCCAAGTAGATGGGACTATAGGCACATGCTACCATCCACAGCTAATTTTTTCTATTTTTTTTTAGTTGCCTGGATAATTTTTTCTAATTTTATTTTTGTTTTTGTTTTGTTAGTAGAGATGGGGTTTTGCTCGCTCTTGTTCAGGCTGGTCTCGAACTCCTGACCACAAGCAATACTCCCACCTCAGCCTCCCAGAGTGCTGGGATTTATAGGCATGAGCCACCATGCCCGGCCATTCTTGGATGTTCTTGATGTTTGTGGATGTTCATCAATGTCTGGGCATTGAAGAGTTAGGTATTTATTTTAATCTTCACAGTCTGGGCTAATTTGAACATTTCCTTCTAGAGAAGGCTTTCCAGATATTCAAAGGAATTGAGCATTGTGGTCTAAGTCATTGGTCACTGCAGCCATATCAGCACTGGGGCTTCCCCAAGCCAGTAATGTTGTGACTTCTGTAGACTCCTGGCAGTACCACCTTGGTGAGCTCACATAAGACACAAGAGAATTCCGTGGGTTACCAGGCAAAGTCTCTCACTCTTTTCCTTCATTCTCTCTGCTGGGCCACCGGAGTTGGGGGAGGAGTGATATGGGTACTCCCTCTTGGCCACCAGGGCCAGGTCACATCTGAAGCAAGCCCAGTCTCACCCAAAGCCAGTGGTGACGTTGCCTGGCCACTTCTGATGTTTATTCAATGCCCAAGGGCTCTTTGGTCAGCAAGTGGTGAATCCTGCCAGGATTGGGTCTTTCCCTTCAAAGTAGCATGTTTCCTTCTGGCCTAGAGTAGGTCCAGAAATGCCATCCTGAAACTAATGCCTGGACTTAGGGACCTCAGGAGTCTTCTTGGTACTTTATTTTACTGTGGCTGTACTGGTTCCCAAGTTGCAAAACATAGTCTTCTGAGCTCTTTCCTTTCCTTTCTTGAAGTGAAAGAAGACTCCATGAGCTGTACTGCCTATGGTTGGGGGAGGGGTAACACAGGCACTGGCTTGACCACAGCTGCTCCTGTCTCACTGGGTCACATGCACCCCAAGTCCACTGGCTCCAAGTCCACTGTCTCCAAGCCACAGGAATTGACCAAGGACTAGAGCTTTGTGGTCTCACTACCTCATGAATTTAGTCCAAGCCCCAGGCTGCTCTTTTTCTGCCTGTGGTGGGGCTGGTGGGTGCTAGGACTTTTGGCTGGAGAATTTCCCTCTGCCTAGGCTGGTCAAAATGCTCCCTCCATGGTCACTGGCCCTCTTCAGTGCCTCTTTTCTTAAAATCAGGTAGTATGATCACTCACCTGATTTTTGTTTCTTCTGAAGGTACTTGCTTGTGTGGATAGTTGTTGAATTAGTGTTCAAGTAGAGGGACAATCACCGGAGGTTTCTGTGAGATCATCTTGCTCCACCCCCTCTCTATGAATTTCAAAACATGTATAAAAAATTGAAATTCATAAGCTCATACAATTTATTAGTTAATTGGAAGGAAAGACTCTTGCTTATGGCTGAATGCCAGTTACCAACTCATAAATGTGATAAGAATGCTAAAGTTGGAAAATCAGCATTTTGCAACCATCATAGTAAAGATTGAGTCAGACAAAAATTATCAACAGATGCTAAATTTGAGAGGAATTTTGACAAGGAGCAAAATATTTCATGGACTTAAATAATATCCCCACAGACTCCTTATTAATGGCAAGGAAGAAAAAATAGCAGTTATACAGTGGAGAAGTCAAACAACACTTTGATCACATTTTCAAAAGTACTGTCACTGATGAGGAAAAAATGGACATCATTCATCTCCTGGTGTAATATCATGAGGTCACAATATCACCTCTGTAGTGTTTCAGCCAAGAATAAATAAACTGAATCTGAATTTTCATTAATAAATAACCTCAAAAAATATAAAAAAGAAAAGAAATAACCAGACAAACTTAAATTGAGAAATGTTCTATTTTTTAAAGACGAGAAATATCACTGTCATTTGACACATTAACTGTCATGTGAGTTGAATTTAACTCACACTAGTTTTGAGCCCAGGGCTCGTGAAACATATGTAACTCACACATCTCTTTATCTTGTGAGCCTTGGGAGCCACATGGTGCAAAGGTAACTCATGCGTCCATGATGGGTGGCCCCCTGGGCAAAACCACAAAAAACAATAAAAAATAACAAATTTTTTATTAAATTAGAAAGGATCATTTTGTTTTTAAAGTTTTTATTCTATTTTCATAGTAAAACACCATGTTCCCAAGGAAAAAAAAATTTTTTTTTCTAGTGTGGCAGTCAAGAAGATAAAAAAAAAAAAAGCTGTGAAAACGTTATAGATTAAAGGAGGCTAAAGAGACATGGCAATTAAATGCATTACCTGACCTGGATTCTGTACTGGGGAAAACACATGCTGTAAAGTACATTATAGAATCAATTTTAAAAATTGGAAAGTGGACAATAATTTAAAGTACTGTATCAATGTTAAATTTATTGAAGTTAAGCATTGCATTATGGATATGTGAGAGAATATCCCTATTAGGAAATACAAACTGAAGTAATTAGAAATACAGAACCATGTAGTATGTAATTTACCCTCAAATGGTTCAGAAAACAATAGGATTGATAGAGCAAATTATAAAATAAATTGGGCAAGTGCTCACATAGGTAATTCTAGGTAAAAGTTTGAATGTTTTTTCAACTATTTTTATTCTTGCATGTTTTGTAAGTTTGAAATTATTTCCAAATAAAAACTTTAATGTTCTAAAAAGGTCTGTTCAGAGACTAGAATGAGACTATGGAAAATGTCTAATCAAGTATATCTGAAACTGTTCTAAGAGACATTGATAGATGTTCTGACAAATAAAAATAGTTTAAGTTTAAAAAAAATTTAAAATGTAAGGTTAAAAAATAATACAACATTCGTTACTTCTCAGAATCTTTCTTATCTTGTCAATGGTGACTGTGAACCTCAGAAGAGGGCTTTAGCTTGAAGTATTTAACTGAATTGATTTGAGCATTCAACTCTTTTTTTCCTTGTCTAATCTCTATACTTTATAGATCAAGAACTAGGGCTCACAGATGACAAATGATTTTAGTTTTGACTAAGGGGATGTAACCGTAAATAAGAATCAAAGTATCTAACATCTCTAGAATACTTAATATGTGTCAGTGCTTTAAATGTATTTTTCATCATTGCAATTCTATAAAGTAGAAGTTACTATCATTTCCATTTAGTAGACACAGCTCAGAGAGGTCATGCAACTTGCCCAAATTCACACATGTAATAAGTCAGGAGAGTGACTTGAACTCAGGCTGCCTGGCTCTGAAGCTAAAAGTTTGACCTCACCACTAGATTGTCAGATCAAATTGGGGCCAAAATCTGGAGCCTTCTCTCCTAATCTTGACTTCTTCTTTGACGGGAGTCACTAAATAAAATGACCTAATTTATTTTCTATCATAATTTTCAGAGTCATTTAAAGAGATGAACAACCTGCGAATTATTGTGATGTTCTGTTTATGTATCCTTCATTTTTATATTTTATCATGAAAAGTAAATTCCTCGTATTTCCTGATTTACACATATGACAATTATTTCAATGAATACTAAAACATGCAGTTTACCTTGAATAATTTTAATTTCTGCATTGTTTGTGTATTTTCTCAAATTGCTAATATATTGCATTAGCCTCCCATTCCTAGAGACTTAAGGATGTTATTATTATTTAGCATTTACATAGGCACTTTATATTGCCAAGTGTTTTGCAATTAGTTCTATCAGTTGTTCCTCCCAGGATTCTTCTAATGTAAGTCAACCATTTGTCAAATCTTCTTAATAGACCATAGATGAAAATTATTTCAAATAGATCTAGTGGAAACTTTATCTAAGTTTTAGGAATATTCTTTCAATTACAATAAGCAATGCCTGACAAGGGCACAAAGCACAACCTAAGAAACATAGCCAATGAAATCACCATCAATTCAAAAAGTTGATAGAGCTAGAGAAGAAAGCTGCTGAATCATGTCTATGTGCAAAGATAAATTGTGTCTAAAATATTTTTACTACTGATTAGCTTCTGAAGTTAGTTGCACATCAGCCTAATTTCATCCACTTGTAATTTTCAAGTGGAAATCTTCACTGTGAGCCAGGCTTTTAATTCTTACTTTAATGGAAGTTCTAAGCAGCTCCTTACTTTGATATGTATTGCAATAATACCACATGAAGAGAAGAAGAATACAGATCTGTTACATAATAATAAAAAATTATAGTACAGACAGTAATGCTTGTCTTAGCGACCACTGATGTAGAAATTGACAGCTTTCAGGCTGCCATTTCCTCTGCCTAACATGGCTGGTAACTGTTCCAGGTAAATGACAGTTTGCCGGCCTGAAAAGCCACTAGACATGAACTACTGAGTGTCTACAAGAACAATGTTGTGAATTTCAGTTACTATTTATTTTACTAGTTTAAGTTTATCAATCAAAAATCTACCAGGAGTAGAGCCAATGGAGAAGCCAGTTACACTGGTAAATTCAGACATCCACTTTCTGTTCATAAAGAACAAAATGAAGTGTGAGCATTGACCTAACATCTAAATTATAAAGTCTTGGCATGATTAATTAATATAACAACAGTGATAAGCAATTAGACCAATTCCTAAAAGGGGATCAAAACCAAAATTGAGATCTGGGAAATATTTTGTGTGCCTTTCTTCACTCATCCTGTCCAGTCTCATTTTCAACTAACACTGAGTCCTTGTAGGTTCTTGACTCTATGGCTTTGCCAAAGCCTAATGCTCTCCCACATCCTGTTCTCCTTTCTCCTCCATCTCCCACAAATCCTAACTGCCTCCTCATCTTCTTGGCAACTTTCTATGCTTTCTTCATAAACCTTATCCAGGCATTACCTCCGCTGTTTAAATTCTCCATGACCTCCAACTCCTACCCCACAGTCATCAATTATTATTCTCCCTCCAATATCCATTTCGTTCTTTTCATGTTTATTTTTGTACTCATCTAATGAATTTATACTGATTTGTTTACAAGTATATGTCATCCACTAAACCATGGGCATCTGGAAAGTGGGCAAAGATATGTTCTAGACTTTCTTTTATCCTAGAGCATACTAGTGTATGTCATAGTAGGCCATCAATAAATGCTAAAATTATCTGTTGAACTTTAAATAGGTTCATCTAGGAGAATTGACAGCTATCTGATTTTTAAAAGTATGTTATGATATTAATGAATGGCATACATTATTTTTATAGCATTTTTTTGTAAAATGATCTAGAGACATTTAAAAAATTTGAATAATACAAAAAATGCCAAAAAGAAAGTAACAAATCACCAATCTATCTAGTTATCCATAGATAACTAGGCATATATACTTTTATATGCATTTATAGACATATGTATAAAATTCTACAGAGTGGTATCATTTTACACCACTCATGTAACCTGATTTTATTTACTTAATTATATGTCATTGAGGAGTTGGTGCAGGGTCCTGCCACTGCTGCTGGAAGAATTTATCCTGAAGCCACCATCAGAAGGAGATCTTGAGAGAAGCTTGGCACCTGTGGGAAAGACAGCAGTTGAAAGAGAGTGGTTTTAGGTTTACAAAAAAAAAATTGATTCAAAAAGTACAGAGGAAGATGGTGGACTAGAAGTAGCCAATGAGCATGCCGTTCTAAAGGAAAGGAGTGTAAATTGCAGGCGGATGCCTACCTATGGATACCTCTTCTCAGAAGGAACATCATGAAATTACAGAGAAGCACTGAAGGTCACTCAAAGTGAAGGAAAATGAGACCAGGTGACACAGGCAATAAGATCAAAGGTATCTGTGGGGGAGGCATCTGCATGCAGGGAAGATTAGGAGGATAGAGCACTGGGGTGCCACACTCACCCCATAGGCACTGTGATCAAGTTGTGAGAGGGCTCCCTCCACGGCCTCTGTCTGGATGGACTGGGGACTTGCCTAGAATCTGTGCAGAGTCATTGCACTGGACATTAGGCACAGTAAGGATCTGGATTTCTGCAGCTGATACCATCCTGTGCTCTCAAGTGCACAGTGCCAGTTTGGTACAGGACTCGGCTTTGCAGCAGTAGCTTTCATATCACCCACACCAGGTTGGGGAGGGAGTAGACTAAACAGAGGCTCCTCTGAGCCATACCCTGTGACTAGAAGCCAAGGATCCCTCCCCTCCAGCACAGCAGGATCTGAGTGGAGGAGTTGGTGGGGTGCTACAGGCTCCAACCTAGGAAGCTTTGGGTGACTGCTTCAGTGGGTCCTGTTGGGGGGGAAACTCTGCAGTCACTGGGCCTCTGGAACTGACCCCTTCTTGTGTGACTTGGCATCTGTGGTCCCCAGGCCTGACCAACCTACTGCCTGTTTGACTCTGACTCCACCCTCCAGGTCTGAACAGCCTGCTGCCTGCATGGCCTTTCTTCTGGCTCAGAAATCCTGGTTCTGGCTCTTCCCCAGTCCTTGCTCTAAGGCTTTCATGCTGGAGCCTGAGGCTCTGCCCCTGTGGCTCCAGAGCTCCTGCCAGGCCTGCAACAGCACCCCTGAGATTCCAGCACTGCACTTACACCCCAAGACCCCACCTCTGAGTCACCACCACTGCCACGGGGCTGGTGGAATGACTCCAAGCTCCAATGGCCCACTAGGGAATCCTCAGCCTCAAGCTGCCATTACACAAGGTCCTGGTTTGAGTGAACACCCACATCCTGGGACTACTGCCTAGATAGGATCACCCAGCTGCCACAGTCACCACTGCAGGGAGACCCCAGGCAGAACAATCCCTTCAACACCAGCCTCCATGGAAAAGATCTCACCCAGCTACCAACTTGAACTTCCTACAACTATATGGGGAACAACCCAACACCGAGCACAAAGATCATCCAGCATAGGTTTGAACAGTGGCAATCACAAGTGAACAGACAAATCAGAACAGCTGCATTATAGGCTTTTAATGCACTCACCCCTCCCCTGCTACATCAACATTCCAGAGTAGGCAAAAAGCCCCATCCAGGGAATGCCATTCTTCTAATTCAGCAGGAGAGTTCCCAGCAAAGAACAGGTGTCCTGCAAACCTATTAGCCATGAGTTTAGAAAAGAGGTTTCAGATGGGTGGAAACTAGGAAAAGAACCCTGGCAACATTAAAAAAAAAAAAAAACAATTCAACACCTCCAAGATATCACAACAGACTACAGTAGTGAACTCCAAAAATAAGGAAATTGCTGAAATGACAGAAATGGAATTCAGAATATGGATGGCAAATAAGATGAATCGAATTAAAGAGAAAGTTGAAAACCAACAAAAAGGAGCTCCTCCAGATTTCAGGAAATTAATGAAAAAATCACTAAAGAGCTAAACAGCATAAGAAAGGATAAAATAGAACTTAAAGAAATGAAAGAACCGTTTAAGGAATTTCAAAACACAGCAGAAACATCAGCAACAGACTAAACCAAGGGGAAGAAAAGAAATCTCAGTCTCTCAAGCTAACCCAGTTATTTAAAGAGGCAGAGAAAAGAATAAAAAGGCAGAGCAATCACTTAAAGAGGTATGGGACTATGCAAAGCAAACTAACATATGAATTATAGGTATCCCTGAAGGAGAAGAAGAAAGAGCTAAAAGCATGGAAAACCCATTTGAGGGACATATTGATGAAAACTTCCCTAATCTTGCCAGAGATTCAGACATGCAGATACAAGATGGTCATAGAACTCCAGAAACATTCATAGCAAATAGAAAACCTCCAGTACACATAGTAATCAACTGGCCAAAGTTAAAATGAAGGAGAAAATTCTACAAACACCTAGATGAAAGCAACATCTGGCCTACAATGGAAAACCTATAAGGCTAACAGCAGACTTCTCAGCAGAAACTTTACAAGACAGAGGAAGTGGGGCCCCACCTTCAACTTCTTAAACAGAATAATTGCTAACCTAGAATTTTGTATCCTGCAAAACTAATTTTTACAATTGATGGAGAAATTAAGTCTTTTCCAGATAAGCAAACACTAAGGGAGTGTGTCATGACCAGACCTGCCCTGCAGAAAATACTTAGAATTACATTAAACACAGATCAGCACAATAGATACCCACAGTGTAAAATCACCCAAAAAAGCTAAAGCTCAGACCTCTTATAAAATAATAGCATAAGAGGGAAAACAAAGCAACAAGATACTACCCAACATGATGAAAATAACAGCATCCCACATATCAATTTTATCTCTTTACATTAATGGTTTAAGTGCACCACTGAAAAGACATTGACTGGCTGAATGGGTGAAAAAATACAACCCAAAAATCTGCTGTCTCCAGGAAACATGTCTAAACCACAAATATGCACATAGACTCAATATGAAAGGATAGAAAATATATTCTATGCAAAAGGAAACCAAAAGAGAGCAGGCATAGCCATTCTCATATCAGATAAAATTGACTTTAAATCAACAGAGGTGAAGAAAGACAAAAAGGGCCACTATATAATAGTAAAAGGAACAATTCAACAAGAAGACATAACAATCCTAAATATATGTGAACTTAACACATGATCTCCCAGATACATAAAATTAACTCTACTGGAGCTAAACAGGGAAATAAATAGTAGCATCATAATTCCTGGGGACTTCAACACCTCACTATCAGACCTGGACAATAATCAAAGCAGAAAATAAATAAAGAAACCCTGGACTTAAATGGAACCCTAAAACAAATGGACCTAACAGTCATCTACAGAACATTCTATCCAAAAACTACTGAATATACTTTCTTCTCATCAGTACATGGGACATTCTCTAAGATTGCACATATATCAGGCCACAAAATATGTCTCAATTAATTTTAAAAAATCAAAATCACACCATGTATCTTCTTAGACCATAATGGAATAAAACTAAAAATCAATTCTAAAAGAAGCACTCAATTTGACATAATTCTTGGAAATTAAACAACCTGCTGCTGAATGATTATTGGGTCAATAATAGAATTAAGATGGAAATCAAAAGATTCCTTAAACTGAATGACAAAGGGGACACAAGCTATCAAAATCTATGGGATTTAACAAAAGCATTCCTAAAGGGAAAATTCATAGCCTTAAATGTCCACATCAAGAAGTCAGAAAGATTGCAAAATTAACTACCTAATGTCATGTCTCAAGCAACTAGAAAAAAAAAGAGCAAACCAAACTCAAAGCCAACAAAAAAAATTTAAATTTAAATGTAAAAAATAACAAATGTCAGAGCAGAACTGAATGAAATGGAAAACACAAAATAATACATAAGGTCAGTGAAACAAAAAGTTGGTTCTTTGAAAAGATAAACAAAAGTGATAGACCTCTGGCTAGATTAACTAGAAATGGAAGAGAATGACCAAAGAAGTTCAATCAGAAATGAAAAATGAGATATTACAACTGAAACCACAGAAATACAAAACATCAAACACAAAACATAGTATCTATGAATACTATGAAAATCTCTATGCACATAAACTAGAAAACATAGAGGAAATAGACAAATTCCTGGACACACACATTACAAAATTCAATCAGGAAGGAATAGAAATTCTGAACAGACCAATAATGAGCAGAGAGATTGAAGCAGTAACAAAAAATCTTCCAACAAAAAACTCTGGACCAGATGCATTCACAGCCAAATTCTACCAGACCTACAAGGAAGAGCTGGTACCCATACTGCAGAAATTATTCCATAACATTGAGAAGGAGGGGATCCTCCCCAATTCATTCTACAAAGCCAGTATAACCTTGATACAAAGCCAGGAAAGGACACAACAAGAAAAGAAAACTACAGACCAATATCCCTTATGAATACAAATGCAAAAATCTTCAGTAAAATACTAGCAAACTGAATTCAACAGCACATCAAAAAAATAATCCACCATGACCAAGTTG
Organism: Indri indri; assembly: GCA_004363605.1. NCBI lineage: Eukaryota > Metazoa > Chordata > Mammalia > Primates > Indriidae > Indri > Indri indri. The sequence continues at coordinate 74,307 of RJWJ010002704.1, forward strand.
GTTTCAGCCCAGGGATGCAAGGATGGTTCAACATATGCAAGTCAATAAATGTAATTTACCACATAAACAGAAGAAAAAAAAAAAGATCATATGATTATCTCAATAGATGCAGAAAAAGCAATTGACAAAATCCAGCACACTTCCATAAAAAAACCCTCAAAAAACTAGGCATAGAAGGAACATATCTCAAAATCACAAGGGCCATATCTGACAAAACCACAGCCAACATCATACTGAATGGGGAAAAGTTGAAAGCATTCCTTCAAAGAACTGGAACAAGACAAGGCTGCCCACTGTCGCCTCTTCTATTTAATGTAGTGCTGGATGTTCTACCCAGAGCAATCAGGCAAGAGAAAGAAATAAAGAGTACCTAAATTGGAAAAGAGGAAGTTAAACTATCACTTTTCACTGACCATATGATCTTGAATTTAGAAAACCCCAAAGACTCCACCAAGAAGAGACTCCTGGAATTGATAAATAAATTCATCAAGGTCTGAGGTTACAAAATCAATGTACACAAATAAGTAGCATTCCTATACTTTAATAATAGTGAAAGTCAAATCAAAGACTCAATACCATTTACAATAGCAACAAAGAAAATAACTTAGGAATACATTTAACCAAGGCAGTAAAAAATCTCTATCAGGAGAACTATAAAACACTGAGGAAAGAAATCACAGATGACACAAATAAATGGAAAAACATGTCAGATGCTCATGGATTGGTAGAATAAACATTGTTAAAATGTCTATACTACCCAAAGTGAGTTAGATATTCAATGCAATCCCCATCAAAATACCAATGGCATATTTCACAGATATAGAAAAATTAATTCTGTGCTTTGTTTGGAACCAGAAAATAGCCTGAATTGCCAGAGCAATATTAAGAAAAAAGAATAATTCTGGAGGCGTATTATCAGACTTCAAACTACTATTATATAAGGCTATAGCAACCAAAACAGAATGGTATTGGTACAAAAATAGAGACATAGACCAATGGAACAGAATAGAGAACCCAGAGATAAAACTATCTGCCTACACCCAACTGATCTTTGACAAAGCAGACAACATACACCGTGGAAAAGAAGCCCTATTCAATAAATGATCTTTGGAAAATTGGATAGTCACAGGCAGAAGAATGAAACAGGACCCCTATCTCTCACCACTCACAAAAGATCATTTAAGATGGATAAAAGACTTAAACGCAAGGCATGAAACCATAAGAACTCTAGGAGAAAATGTAGGGAAAACTCTTCTAGACATCAGTCTAGGCAAAGAATTTATGACTAAGACTCCAATGACAATTAGAGCAACAACAAAAATAAATAAATGGGACTTGATTAAATTAAAAGAGCTCTGCATGGCTATGGAAATATTCAACACGGCAGATAACCTACAGAATGAGGAAGAATATATGCAAAGTATACGCCTGATAAAGGGCTAATATCCAGAATCTACAAAGAGCTCAAACAAATCAACAAGAAAAAAACAAACAACCCGATCAAAAAGTGGGCAAAAGACATAAACAAAAGTTTTTCAAAAGAAGATGGACAAATAGCTAAAAAATATATGAAAAAGTGCTCAATATCACTAATCAGCAGGAAAATACAAATTAAAACCACAATGAGATATCACCTTACTCCTGTTAGAATGGTTTTTACTAAAAAGTGCAAAAACAATAGATGTTGGTGTGGATGCAGAGAGAAAGGAATGCTTGCTTATACACTGTTGGTGGTACTGCAAATTAGTACAACCCCTATGGAAAACAGTATGGAGAGTTCTCAAAGAACTAAAAGTAGTTCTACCATTCAATCCAACAATCCCACTATAGGGTATCCACCCAAAGGAAAACAAGTGATTTTATCAATAAGACACCTGTACTCCAATGTTTATTGAAGCACAATTCACAATTGCAAAGATCTGGAATTAGTCTAAGTACCCATAAATTCATGACTGGATTTCAAAGTGTGGTATATGTATACCATGGAGTACTCAGCCATAAAAAAGGATGAATTGATTCCTTTTGTGGCAATTTGAAAGGAATTGGAGACCATTATCTTAAGGGAAGTATCTCAAGGATGAAAAAGCAATCACCACATGTGCTCCCTAATAAATAGGAACTATCTGATGGGCACACAAGTGCACAGAAGGAAGTAAAAGTCATTGGAAATCAAGCAGGGGGAGGGAAGAAGAGAGGAGGGGCGAAAACCCACCTAATGGGTACAACAAACACTATTTGGGTGATGGGCACATTTATAGCCCTGACTCAAGCCATGTAGCAAAAACATTTTTAACCACTTAATATTTTGAAATAAAAAAATTATATGCCATAAATTTTTCTCTGTCAATAAATATAATCTAAGTCTCATTCTAGTGGCAGCAGAGTAGTTCATAGTATGAACATAACATACTTTAACATATGGACATTTAGGCTATATTCAGTTTTTCATTGTTGCAAATATTGTCACAATGACTTTTTGCAATAATGTATATGTTACTATGGAACCCTTGGACACTGTTGGTGGGAATGTAAAATGATTCAGCCACTGTGGAATACAGTAGAGTGGTTCCTCAAAAAATTAAAAAATATAATTAACACACAATGCAGCAATTTCACTGCTGGGTATATACCTAAAAATAATTGCAAGCAGAATGTTGAAGAGATATTTGTATACCCACGTTTATAGCAGTTTATTCACAATAGCGAAAACATGAAAGCAACCCAAATGTGTATCAACAGATGAATTAATAAGCAAAATGTTGTATATAATACAATGGAATATTATTTAGCCTCAAAAAAAGAAAATCTGACATATGCTACAACATGGATGAACCTTGAGAACATTATGCTAAGTAAAATAAGCCAGTCACAAATACACAAACACTGTATGACTCCACTTACATGAGGTACGTAGAGTAGTCAAAATTACAGAGACAGAAAGTAGAATGATGGTTGCCAGGGGCCAGGAGAGGGGAGAATGAGGAGTTATTGTTTAATGGGTATAGACTTACCATTTTACGTGATGAACAGTATTATGGAGATTGATGGTGTTGATGGTTGTACAATATTATAAATATATTTAATACTATTGAATTATGCATTTAAAATGGTTAACATAATGTAATATATTTTATGTTATGTGTATTTTACCACAATAAAACAATTGGAAAAAATTTGTATGTTACAATTTGTAGTGAAGCAGAGCATCTTTTCATATGTTTATTGTATATTTGTATTTTCTCTTTTGTAATTGACTATTATAGCCTGCTGTTCTAGTGTTCTGACAAGCATTTCACAAAGGATTGTCAATGCTTCTAACATAAAGAAGGAATTAAAGTTGAAACTTCAGGTACGGAGTCAAGGGAGTGAGGAAGATTTTTTTTTTTTTAAGAATGTAACTTTAAGTGTCCATGAGATCATAGATCTTTATAGATTCTCACCAGTAATAACAGCAGCACTGTGTCAAATTGTAGAAATGTGGGCTTCTCCTTTGGTTGTATTTCCATTGTGAGACAAGGAGTTTGAAAAATCAGGGTATTTATCTATTACATTTTTTGCCTTTTCTTCAAAGTCATCCTTTGCATTGTTCACTGAGAAATATTTATGATTAATTTACTGACCTCAGACATTTTATTTGTGGTTTACATGTCACTATGCCATCTGTTTTACCCACAGGGATTTTAAATACACATGATAAAATAGAATTTACATATTTGAAATTACAATTTAAAAACCAGTTCATTTCTATGTTCTTTATTTAACTGGAATATTTGACACAATGTATTTTTTTAAACAATGCTCTATCTTTCTGAGATCTCCAATCCTATAAGATAATATAAGGCAGTTTTAAGAACAGATGTAAATACACACCTGTATATCTCATTTGTGTCACAATTCACAGTGGCTTTGTTGATCTCAAAAGTACTAAAATAAATCTGATGTTCATGCTATAAATACCATTATTCTGAGCGATTGAAAGATTAGTAGGTGAGAGTCTGGGTAGTGTTGTTTCTAAGCAAAAATAGAAAAGCAAAGTTTCAGGATCGATTTTTGTCAGATACGTGAACACCCGTTCTATAGAATTCAGCTCCTGTTTTGACAGCTTATTGAATACTCTCTCAACTTTTCCCGCCTGGTAATGTCTCCCATTAATTAATACCCATTCTTTGTTCACAGTTTTGATAGAACAGGAGTAGTTGTTAACACAACACTCATAATCACAATTGTTCAGGTATATATTTTGTCTGTGTTATGTATAAGCCTCAGATATTAAGTATTGCCCAAAGAGAAAAGTAAGGCGAAATTTCTAGAAATAAAATTAAGTTTTCTAATAAGAATAATTCTGTTTGCATTTCACATTTTTTCTTTCCCTTATGTTGGCATCAAGCTCTGAAAACCATCCCCCTCTATTTTCCTGTTTTTATTGTATAAATAAGGCTATAAGAATTGGATTTAAAAAAATTTAATACATTTAGAAAACAATATTTTGTTACTTGGTGGAATTGGGGAGCGACTTTTACAACAATGCAAATAATGGTCATCAAGGGATGTCACATATTCAAATATAATTTTTTCCCTTAGAGTGCAAAGTAATTTAGAGATATAACCTTTCAACATTTTTAAAGTTTGTAGGACTTTGGTGCAATGTTTCTCCAAATTATTAAGAGCTTAAGATTCTCAAAAACAACTATAATCAAGTCTTACTGGAAGAGTTGAGGACGGGGAGTGGTACGGATCTTTAAACGAATTTTTAAAAGTTATACACATGCATTAATAAACATTGGACAATACAAAAACATTTTTGAAAAAACAGTTCTAATATTCATAAAAATATTTTTGACAATTTTGTATTTCCTTCAAGATTTTTTCCTGTAAGTAGATATTTCCTTTTTGCATAATTATGACATATCACAAGCATTTCCCCATGTTATTATGTCTTTTTCAAAACCATTATTTCAATGTCTGAATAAAATGCTATTGAGAAGATTATTTACTTAATCATTCTCGTATAACTAAGTATTTATTTACTTCATCTTTTTCAAAAATATGAATCATACTCTGAAAAACATCATAGTGCTTCTAGTCCTACCTTCAAATTTAGAATTGTTGCTTTAAAACAAGTTTCTAAAAGTGGAATCATTGGTTCAAAGGATATAAATATATCTGTATGTGTGTATGCAGAGAGACATATATACACGCACATATATGTGTGTTCTTACAAAGAAAAAATACATGTATTCTTACAGCATATGTATGTTATATACAAAATATATATATATAATATATGTGTGTATATATATATATATACATATGTTGTATATATACACACATAGAGAGAGAACCAATTTACACCCTTGCTAACAATGTACAAACTGATTTCCAAATTTTGTAGAACAATTGCAAGCATTGGAGGTTGTAATTTTTTCCCAACTTATTTACTTGATTGGCCAAAAAAGGGGGGTTATCTAATTCCTCTTTTAATTTACATTTATTTAATTATCAGATTTTGTTGACTTATGTTTACAGACTACAGTAAAGATTTAACTTAAACATAATTAGTTACACATTTGACCAACAAGAAAAGATATAAAGTTGAAATAGTTATTTATAAGATATGATCGAAACTACAATTAAATTTACTGAAGCCTGCTAAATTTGTCCCTGAAGTAAATCAAAGACTATCTCTACACATGAATCAGTTTGGGGGTAACTTGAACTGCTTTACTCTGAAAATCCATTTTGGTTTTATATGAGGATTGAGGACATTTTTTCCTTTATCTCTCAAGAGCTCCTAAGGAAAGAAAAAAAATCAAAGTTTCATATAAAAAAACATGACAAGTGATTTTTTAAGAGAGCAATAAAAAACTTTGGTTTTATTGATTACAGATTATTAAGAAAATACAAACCTCTCCACAGAGATTTACAATTATTTAAATATAATCTATAGTCCAACATCTTGGTCAGTTAAGAAAAGCAGATGAAGGTGGGAGGAACAGTAAAGAGGAATGACAGAATGACAGAAGATGGAAGAAAAGGAAGGGACAAAGAGAAGCAAGTAGACAAGAGAAATACAGCAATAGCCACAGAAAAGGAGAAACACAAATAAACACGGAGCCATAAAGCAAGGAAAGAAGACACAGAAGTACTTTTACAAAGACCCTGAGGGGAGTGTCAGTTCAAACCAAAAAAGGCTACTTTGGTCACACAGTGGAATGTGCTGTGGACATGGAGCCTTGATTGTCAGCTTTTGTGATCACTGCTTTCGAATGCTGACTCAGTGTCGGATGAACTGTTGAGCACCATAAACATGAGATCGTAACTAGGTTTCCATAACAGTCTTTAAATAAAACATTTAGATAATGACCTAATTCATTAAGGCAAAAAATTTCTGTTCAGGAATGGTTGAGAGAAAGGAGAGTGAGTGGTCCCTGCAATGGTGCTGAATCCAGCTTGGGTTTACTATCGAAGATCCAAGCTAAACAATTTCTTAAAGACTATGATCAGCCCACCTAACATAGTTATCTGCACAAGTGGCTCTGGGTAAGTGTTGTTGCCTAGTTCACTAATATAGGAAGAAATTGTTTTACCATCAGCTTGAAACAATAGTGAAGCACAGGTTCATTTTATTTTTTATTTAAATAAATGTAAATATGTTTTTACATTAAAAAGGAAACCACCAGGGAGGCCTCATTTTCATTGCATTAATATGGCGTGCCATTCTTGGCGGGGAACTGTAGGTGTTGCTGAAGCTACATAGCTGAAAAAGCTAAGCCAGGCCTCCAATTCTTTGGCTTATTACAGTTCTATTTTAGCCCTGTCCTCTTCTTCCCACTCAAATTCTGTACCCTAGCATGTGTTTGGATATGCTGCATCCTCCCGTTCCTCACACTAAATATACTCTCAAAAACCACAAGCAAAACTTGCAGATGAGTCATTCTCTCTGGAAGACTCAGCTCCGTGGTGGACAGCTCGTAAATTGGAACAGATTCAGTTGGATAGGGGGAGTAGAGACAACAGTGGTTGGTTCATTGTGTTCTGCGAAGGGAGCCAAGGCGGGGTGGGGGTGGGTGGGTTCAGAGTAAATTGAAGCAAATGCTCATATTACACTTTTAAAAAAAGTTGGTTAAAGAGACAATACTCCAAAGATAATGCTCTAAAGCTTAGAATTTGTGTTCATCTCTTGTTTGGGGGGGTCAGGCACTTTTTTGTTGTTGTCGTTGTTATCCTTTGACCAATTCTCAGAGCATAATTTGTTTCTAGTCTTTTTGTTCTATAAGTGAAAAGGTCAATGCCCTTTGACATGGCATGAGCTGTTCAGTGCACCAGGGGAAACAACACCAGCAGTGCTGGACTTGAAACAACTTCAGGGCAACCAGAGTCAAACACAGGAAGTGTTGTTCAAACCCCCAGAGAATACTGGCTTTGTTTACTAGCCAACTTACATCTTGTTGAATTGCTAAGTGTTGCTATCTTGAATGAGCAGATATATCAGAGACACCAGACCCAGATGAGGTATTTGTAGGCATAATATAACAACATCATTCTCTTAAAGTGTCCCCTACAGGAATCTAAATACAGAGTGGCTATTTTCTTAAATGGGAAAAGTTCCATCTCAGGTCCCCATAGTCCAATACATGCTAAATGATTCTACAAATGAACAAACACTCCTTTGATGAGACAGTAAATTTAGTGGGAGAAAATAGTCAGAAATGCAGGGAAAAAAATTGGATTTTTTTAAATAAACAGTCTAATCAGGAAATGAATTACGCATTCCATCTTGTACCCACAAGACTTTTTTTTAAATTAATTTAGCATAGGAGACACTGACCTGCTCAAAATGTCATCAAAAACATTTTAATTTACATAGCATTTGTAAACTTTTAAGTGTTCAATGAGTTATTAACTGTTACTTTACTGGTATGAGATAATATTTTAACTCTATTTCACAGATTAACTGAGAAAGAAAGCTTACGTGTTTTGTGTAAGGTCACTCAGAAAATCTAAACAGAGACACACTGAGTTCTCTGAGTTACTGACTTCCTGTCTATGTTTTAAACCGGTGAATCATTTTGCTTCTAAATATACTGGAAAAGATTCAAGGCCCCAGGAAAAAAATCACTTGTGTAGCAGTTCCCCATTTGGAAATAGGACAAATCTAGATAAAATGTATACCAACCTTATTCTACAGTATCAGGGTTAGTACTAAAGAGTAAAAAAAATGCAACCTGAGGAAGGCAAAGTCCTAAGGAGGTATTAAATGTCTTTGCCATGCAAAGAGCCCTCTCTTTACTTTCAGACCAAGAGTCAAGATACTTGGGTTCTGGTCTCAGCTCTGCCATATATTAATACTTAGCTGGATGGTTCTTAACCTCTCTGAGTCTGACTTTCCTCATCTGTAAATGGATGTAATAAGACCTGCCCTTCCTCAGGAAAGTCAAGAACATCAAATGGAACTATGAACACAAAAGAGTATTTTAAAGAATATTATAAGTTGTAAAGAGCTGCACAAATTCCATTAGTGATTGTGGTAGTGGTACTATTGTTATGCTAGAAAGGGAATAGCAGGAAGCCAATGAATAAAGTAGATGTCATAAATTAATGGCTTTTAACCATTTATGTCACCAGCCCCACTGAAAATCTAATGAAAATCATGAACTTTATCTTCAGAAAAGTTCATATTCAGAAGTATACCCCAAATTTTGAATTCTAGATGTGACCTCAGACTTGCAGATGTCCATTTGCCTTGTGCTTGTCTTAGATCCACCTTCTAGATTCATATATCCTGTGACATACGACATATCCATATGCCCTAGTCTCGAGTGTGCAGTCACAGTCCCATCTCCTCATGACTTTGAATTCAGGGCAGATTCTTTCCTTGCTCTGGCTCATTTTTTTCTCCTGATTCCCTATCTGAACAGTATAGGGAGGAGAGGCCAGATATTTGTGGTGATGTGCTTGTTTTGTGGAATTGCTAATTTATGTAATACCAGCATGTGCTTTTGAATTGTTATCCTTCCATAGATGCCATCTAAGGCATTGAATCACTCCGTAGTAGAGACCTCCCTAAACCAGAGTGATTCCTTCGATTTGCCGTATGTTAGATGGCTCTAAATTTTCCTAAAGTTTCTGAAAATAAAATCATCTGTAAGAGATGAAAATTGAGTTCTTAATGGTTGGGACATCTTTTATGATGAAATTGCAGGTTAATACCTTTGCTTATAAGAACTCCCATGTGCATGTGCATACAAACATCCTTCCTTTGTATAATAAGTCACCTTGGCATTTTACTGTTCGTCCTAGTGCTAATTTTCTGTACTCTGAGATTTACCGGGTTTTTTTTTTTTTTTTTTTTTTGTGGCCCACACAAAATTTTTAACTGTGTGTTCTATTGTATAATGCAAGATTGGTTGTATTCTTTTTAGCACTCACCTCTGCAAGATTCTTAACTGGGAAAAAAAAAGTATGAAGCTTGAAGAGGGAGTTGGGGAGGTGGAATTAATAAGTAAGGCCAGATACCTCTGACTCCACTGTACTTCTCTGAGTGTTATAAATGTTATAAATCTATTTTAAGAATCATAAATTTACTCTGTTATATGCAATTCTGAATAGGGAATTTTCTTTTAAGCACAAACTATGGGAACCTCTGCAAAACCTTGGTAATCTATACATGTTTTATACAATGCTTAGTACTATACGGAGAATCTAGATTTTGACAAGTACGTTACTCCATTAATCTGAAGGAAAGACAGATCATCTGGCAAGTACTTTAAAGTATTTTATGGAAAGCATATGCATATGTAGCCTTATGATCTATATAAGGTTGATAATCTATAGGATTATTTCGGTTGATACTTTATCTATGCTCTCACCCTCCAGTTTATTAATTTTTCTCTATCATATAAGGCTTTCAATATAAAATTTAAGATATAGTAATAGTAAATCACTTAATTTTCTTAGCATAAAATATTTGTATGTCTTTGCTTAAGTTTATTTTGAATGCAACAAGTCTCACTTTTTTAAAAACAAATATTGCATAGAATATTAGCTAGCAATTTCAAAAGTACCTTCTGGAAACATTAGAAAATACTTTGTTAAATTTTAGCACGAAAACAATCCAAGATTATTCTAAACAGTATTATTTGAGAGTACAATTATAAATATACAAGGTAATAATATTTATTTGAGGTAGCAGTAAGGTAATATGTTTTTGAGGGCTACTAATTTGCATTGATTGCCTCTGGATGACATGAAGTACAATTATATGACAATGTTGGTACTAATTTGTACTTATATTGTCAGACCTGAAAATAAGAAGATAGTTGTTTTGGTAACAACTTCAGTTATTAATTACTCATTTGGAGTGATCTGGGAGAAGAATGTGTTGTGCTAAAAATCTTTAGTCTGCAACGCATGGTGTGGAGAAGTAATGGGGGACATTTGTATTGCACCCATAGAACTGTGGTATATGATCTGACCCCATCCTATTTAGTCAATTATTTAGCCATTCATTCACTTAATCCACAAATATTTAGTGCCTTCTATGTGCTAGGCATTGTGCAAGGCTCTAGAAATATGCAGATGAACAAAATATGGTTCCTGCCCTCAAAGAACATGTGGTTATTATGAGAGGAAGACAAATGAATGTTATGACAGGTTAAATAATAGCTATTAATAGTGAATAGTATGGCTAAGAAGGGTATTTAATGGTTAATTCTGCCTAAGAGAAGGAAAAATAGAAGATAGTCTTGGAAAAGGAGGTTATGAAGCATAATCTTGAAGGATAAATATTTTTTATATGGGGTAATTGATGTTTTTATTTTGAAGCCATTTTCAGTTGGATATTCAGTTACTTGCAGCCCAAAGTCTACTAGTATAGGGGTATAGGTTTTCCGCAGTTACATTGTAAAATTGCTCTTTTTGTAGGTCCAAACTTGCCCAATATTAGCAATTTCATGTGCTTCAGCTTGAAAACTAGTATAAAGAGACCAGGGTTTTAAGAAAAGGATTACCTTGGTCATGATTTTCATCTTAGAATGATCATATTGACAGCAGGATGTAGTGGGGATTTATGAGGGATCTAGCACAATAAGCAAGGAGATCAGAAAATTATTGCAATAGGTAAGAGCTAATGGGATACTAAATTAAGGCAAGAGCAGCAAGGATGACATGCTATAGGGGTACAGGTGGAAGAGATATTAAAAAGGTAAAACTGACAGGTTGGTAACATTAAAATCAGGATGTGAGAGAAAAAGGGATACTTCTATAAAGATTTTTTGGCTCAAGTAGATGATTTTATTGTCCAGTATAATTGATTATTCTCAATTCTGTATTTTGACTCAGGACAGTCATTGGTCGTGGCAAGCCCTGGCTCTTTTCTCCTTAATTAAAACCCCTCTGTGTGCTCTTACCCTCTGACCACACTAGTGTCTTCTCTCTGTGACTTGTCCTTTGGGATTCATTGCCTGTATCACATTTTTTGTTGCTCAAAAACATATAACGTTGTCCTGTTTTTATATGGGGACCAGGGGTGTATATATAAGTGATAGCCTTCCCCAGTGAAAGTGTCAGCTCTTTGTAAACAAGAGCAACAGCCTGCCTTCCACTTCTTGATTGTCCTTATAACACCTGACAGTGACATATGCACAAGGAAAGCAAAATTGACTTCAATTATAGCAGCAAATCAAATACTTCCTTGTGGCAAAGTGCAGGTAATTTTAAAGAAGCGTTAGTTAATTACGGGAAGAAGTGACAGTTGTAACATCCCAGCCATAGCTGCCCAGACTCTTCTGATCCCAAGTTACCGAACCGTACACTATTCCTCATGGACTATCAGACATCTGCCTCACTTCCATAATCCTTATGCCTTGCCTATTTAGGAAATAAATAAGAAAATTTGAAGAGTCTGACATATCCTATAATTCTAAGAGATTTATTACTTGTATTAAAAACTCTGAGAATGGGAATGATTGTTAGAAAATTTAAATTTTAATGATCTTACAAGTAACAAAATATTTTGCTTTTAGAGAAACTGTAGAAAATGAAAATAGCATCAACATCCATCTGACTTTGAATATTATTTTTATGTATTTATCTAGAATTAAGCATACATAGTTTACTGACATATGATTTTCTTCTCAGGTTTATTATGTAAGAAAAATTCTTTTAAAAGATAAGCAAAAATGTGCATTACTCAACAGATTCAAACAATTTAACATGTGTTCCATTTTTTTTCTTATGGATAGTTTGCCACAATTATACAAGGTATAACTTTAAATGCTTGACTTTTGATGTTTTGGACAAATAATATAAATTCTTCTTTGGTGCTTATTCAGAAGAAAGACAAATCTATGATCATAAATACCTTTGAACAGGTCTCTTTATATCCACTCAGATAATTTTACCATTTTGATATAGTCTATATTGCATATGAAAATGCAAAATTTGAAAGATGAAAATGATCTATTCAAATTATATGCTATTACACAAACAGTAATAACAGTAATTAAAAGAATAATTATGCAACTGCATGCCACTCAAAGGAATCATTTAAATTATGCAAATCAAGCATAAGGTCATGTAATGCTAACAGAAAAGACTAAAATATGCAAAATAGTGTACTTTCTGATGGTGGTTCTAATATTAGAAATATTCGTATCACAAGCATATAGTGTGCATCTCATTTTTTAACCTTGTACTATATAATCAAATTAATTTTTCTTATGTTATTGGGTTCTCTGAAATTTGAGTAGTACACAATTTTACAGATGGGCTGGTTTCATCCAAAGAGAATAATTTTTTTTTGAGCACTTTAATTTTCAAACACTGATTTTTTTTAGTTGCAGAAACATATCACATTATAAAAAATATTTGGAAAATACACAAAAGTATAAACTATAAAATAAAAACCAGCTATAATATTAACAATTTGAAATAAGTATAATCTCATTTTTGGTGTAATTCTTTTTTTTAATGCAGGTTTTTTTCATTGCTCTTAATAGCTATCAGACTGTGTTCTTGTCTATATCATAGTTGTTTTAGTGTTCCATTTAATATTCTATCATGAACATTTCCCCAAATGTTTCTTGAAACCTGAATTTTTAATGGTGGCATACAATTTTTTACGTTGCATATTTAACTATTTCATTATTTTTATACTCGTCTCATTTCCCACTTTTGTATTATAACTCATAATGTAATAAACATTTATATTAAATTGCAATGAGAATTATGAATTATTTTATTTGAATAGATTGCTAGAAATAGAACTGGTTATTGTAGTATGGCTACGAATAGAATTAGATTTAGATTTAGATTTAAGATTAGGCTTAAGGAGGTAATAAACATGAGCTTTCAAGTTTCTTAATACATATTAGCAAATTTCTTTACAGACCATTTCTATCAATTTGTATACATATCAGCAACCCAGATCACTGTAAATTTTCCTGCAATAATGAAAGTAATCTCATTTTATTAGTATTTAGTTGGTTACTACTGAAGTTGAGGTTTTCCATATGTTTCTAGGTACTTTGTTTTTCTTTCTCTATTACATGGCTCTACATGACCTTTATTCATTTTTCCACTGGGTTTTTCTTTTTAAATCATTTGGGAGAATTCTTTACCTTTATCGTATTTGTTGCAAATATTTTCCCAGTTCATCATTTGCTTTTTATTCATGTTTTCACATATAGAAGTATTATGTTTCTGTGTAATAAAATTACTATTTAACTTTAAAATTTTTCCATTGTTTTTTTGCATAAAAAGTGTCTCGCCATTTTAAGATATTTTAACTTTGAACTTCTAGATCCAAATGAAAATTATATTAGTAAATGATATAATTTGTTTTTCCCCCAGAGACTTTTTTTTAACTTTTGTTGAATTTCATTTCCTTACTGTTTGTTCTATTTTATGATAAATTAGTTTACATTTTAGCATTTAAGTTTATTTATTCTGTTCCACTGAACTGTCTGTTGATTCTTATATACATACTGCACTCTTTTTTTATTTTAAAATATTAAGGGAGTACAAACGTTTTTGTTACATGGATACACTGTAAAATGCTAAAATCAGGGCTTTCAGTGTGCCAGGAAAGTGTTCATTGTACTCAAAAGATAAGTTTTTATCCCTCCCCCTTCCCAACCTCCCCGCTTCTTAGTTTCCAATGTCCTTTGCATGTCTTTGTGCCCATGTGTACCAGCCATTTAGCTCCCACTTTTTAGTGAGAACATGTGGTGTTTGTTTTTCCATTCCATCCCTCCAGTTTCATGCAAGTTGCTGCAAAAGACATTATTTCATTACTTTTTATGGCTGAGTAGTACTTCATGTTATTGTATTTTCTTTATACACTCATCAGTTGATGGACACTTAAGTTGATTCCATATCTTTACAATTGTGAATTGTGTTGCAATAAACTTTCAAGTGCAGGTATCTTTTTGATAAAACGATTTTTTTTTCCTATGGGTAGTTTCCCAGTAGCGAGATTGCTGTATCAAATGGTAGGTCTACTTTTAGCTTTTAGAGAAATCTCCATACTGTTTTCCATAGGAGTTGTACTAGTTTGCAGTCCCACCAACAGTGTATAACCATTCCCTTTTTACTGCATCCACAACATCTGTTGCTTTTTGACTTTTTAATAATTGCCCTTCTGACAGGAATAAGCTGGTATATCATTGTGGTTTCAATTTGCATCTCCCTGTTGATTAGCGATGTTGAACATTTTTTTATATATTTGTTGGCAATTTGTCTGTCATATTTTAAAAACTTCTGTTCATGTATTTTGCCCACTTTTTGATAGGATTGTTTGATTTTTTCTTCCTGATTTGTTTGAGCTCTTGATAGATTCTGGATATTAGTCCCTTATCAGATGTACAGCTTGCAAATATTTTCTCCCATAATGTAGGTTGCCTGTTTGTTGATTATTTTCCTTACTGTATAGAAACTTTTTAATTTAATTAAGTTCTATTTATTTATTTTCATTGTTGCAACATTTGTCTTTAGGTTCTTAGTCATGAGTTCTTTGCCTAGGCCCGTGTCTAGAAGAGTTTTTCCCACAGTTTCTTCTAGAATTTTTATGGTTTCATACCTTACAGTTAAGTCTTCAATCCATCATAAATTAATTTTTGTACATGGTGAGAGAGAGGGGTCCTATTTCGTTCTTCTACATATGGCCATTCAATTTTCCCAGGACCATTTATTGAATAGGGCATCCTTTTGACAGTGTATGTTTTTGTCTGCTTTGTCAAAGATTAATTGGCTATGGGTATATAGTTTTATTTTTGGGTTCTCTATTCTGTTCCATTGATCTATGCCTTTACTTTTATACCAGTATTATGCTGTTTTAGTTACTATACCCTTGTAGTATAATTTGAAGTCAGACAATGTGATGCCTCCAGATTTATTCATTTTGTTTGATATTGCTTTGGCTATTTAGGCTCTTTTTATGGTTCCAAATTAAGCTTGGGATTATTTTTCCTAGATCTCTGAAATAAAACTTTGCTATTTTGATGGAAATTTCATTGAATCTGGAAACCACTTTGGGCATTATGGACATTTTAACAATATTGTTTCTACCAACCAATGAGCATTCCATTGGTTTATGTCATCTACAATTCCTTTCATCAGTGATTTGTAGCTCTCCTTACAGACATCTTTCACCTCTTTGGTTAAGTATATTCCTAAGTATTTTTTTTTTTTTTTTGTAGCTATGGTAAATGGTATTAAGTCCTTCATTTGACTCTCAGCCTGACTGTTATTAGCATGCAGAGATATGCTACTGATTTGTGTGCATTGATTTTGTAACTTGAGACTTCGATGAATTTACTTATCAATTGTAGGAGATTTTTGGTAGAGTCTTTAGGGTTTTCTAGATACAAGATCATATCATCAGCAAACAAGGATAGTTTGACTTCCTTTTTTCTGGTTTGAATGCTCTTCATTTCTTTCTCTTGCCTGATTGCTCCGGCTAGGACTTACAGTACTATGTTGAAAAGAAGTGGTGACAGTGGGCACCCTTGTCTTGTTCCAGTTCACAGAGAAAATGCTTTCATATTTTCCCCATTCAGTATGATGTTGGCTGTGGGTTGGTCATATATGGCTTTTATGATTTTAAGGTATGTTCCTTCTATGCCTAGTTTTTTGAGAGTTTTTATCATGAAATGGTGCTGGATTTTATTGAATGGTTTTTCTGCATCTATTGAGATGATCATATAATCTTTATTTTTGCTTCTGTTTATGTGGTGAGTCAGATTTATTGATTTGTATATGTTGAACCATCCTTGTATCCCTAGGATGAAGCATGCTTGGTCATGATGAATTATCTTTTTGATGTGCTTTTGAATTCAGTTTGCTGGCATCTTATTGAGGATTTTTGCATCTATGTTCAAAAAAGATATTGGTCTGTAGTTTCCTTTTTTGTTGCATCCTTTTCTGGCTTCGGAATCAAGGTGATGCTGGCTTCATAGAACAAGTTAGGGGAGATTTCCTCCTCCTTAATATTATGCAATAATTTGGGTAGGATAGATGCCAGTTCTTTTTTACAGACCTGGTAGAATTTGGCTTCTGAATATAAATGAACTGGAGCTTTTATTTGTTGGGAGATTTTTTTTTTATAACTGCTGCAATCTCATTGTTCATTATTGGACTTCTATTCAGAATTTTTAATTCTTTCTGATTTAGGTTTAGGAGGTTGTATTTTGTCAGGAATTTATCCATTTCCTCTAGGTTTTCTAGTCTGTGTGTAGAGGTTTTCATACTATTCATGGATGATATTTTGTATTTCTGTGGTATCAGTTTTAATGTCTCTTTTTTATTTCTGATTGAGCTTATTTGAGTCCTTTCTCTTCTATTTCTGGTTAATGTAGCTATTGGTCTATTGATTTTGTTTATCTTTTCAAAGAACTAACTTTTTGTTTCATTAATTTTTGGGGTTTTTTTGTGGGTTTTTTTTTTTTTCAATTCATTTAGTTTTGCTCTGAGCTTTGTTATTTCTTTTCTTTGCTGGCTTTGGGTTTGGGCTTTTTCTATTTCCTTGAGATGTGACATTAGGTTGTTAATTTTTGATCTTTCTGTCTTTTGGTGTAAGCATTTAAGGCTGTAAGCTTTCCTCTTAGCACTGCTTTTTCTTTATCCTATAGATTTTGAAAACTTGTGTTCCCTTTGTCATTCAGTTTGAAGAATCTTTTAATTTCAGTCTTAATTTCATCATTGACCCAAAAATTGTTCAGCAGCAGGATGTTTAATTTCCATCACTTTGTATGGATTTGAGAGTTTCTTTTGGAATTGATTTCTAGTTTTATTCCACTGTAGCCTGAAAACAAATATGGTATAATTTTGATTTTTCTGAATTTACTGAGACTTATTTTGTAGCCTAAGATATGTTCTTAATTATTAGTATTCTATACTATGTTTTAATATTTGAGAAAACAAGTCTCTACCCTTTTTATTTTTCATGCATCAGATATTAGTCTTTAGATGAATATATCTGAAGAATCTCAGAATTTTTCCAAACAGATAAACATTTATTCTGTAAAATAACCTTTTTTTAAATTTTTGAGCACTTCAAAAAAATGCTTCTCTATTTGTACCTTATACAAAGGGATAGCAGAGTAAATATAAAATATCTCCTATATTTTTTCCAAGTACTTCATATACACATTCACATACAATATAGCTCACTTAATCCTCAGTTACTCTGTGAAGATAGGATTAATTATCCTAATTTATACAGGAAATCTAAGACTTGGAAAAGTTGTACCTTACACAGGATTCTAGTAAAAATGCAGATAAAATTATTCTAAACTTAATGTACCTTACATAAAAAATGAAATCCTTGATTTTTTAGACTATCATTTTATTTACAATGTAGGCAGTAAATGTTTTATTATTCTCTGTAATTAGTGTGTATTTTTCTTTTTTATTTGTTATCTTTATGAGATATTTTGAAGTGACATATACCAGGAAAGAAGCCATCGAGACAGTAAAGGCAATCAGAAAGTATGGTTTACTTTCAGACCACAATGGAGCTTCAAGGAGGTCACTTTGACTCTAATTTGTTATGGTAGATTATATCTGTTCCTCATCTTCTCAAAACTAATGATAATTAAAGCCTTGCATATATTTTTCACTACAGTATGTGCACACTCCTGTATGAAGACTACAGTGTTCTCTTCCCAGCTAGAGATTCTTCCTCTGTATTCACTCAGTATTTTATCTCTTCCTCAATTATGACACATTTTACTTCTCACCTTGCATTATAGAATTCTGTTTAGATGTCTTAACCTTCCCAACCAGACTGGAATCTCCTTCTGAGCAAGGTCATGTTTGTGCCTCTCTGTATCCTGTATGGATCAAAGCACATTGTAGATGCTTGTTATAAGATAAGTATATTTTAGATGCTTTTTATAAGATACGTATATATACTGAATAAAGAGGAGGATATTAGATTTAATTTCAATCACCTATATATCTTGACTAACAATTATGGAACAATTACGAGGCCAGGAGTCCAGAGGCATTGCTTTTTTCCTATTTTTACCACACATTAGTTGGCCACTGTGAACAAATCTATTAACCTCTCTGAGGCTCAATTCTCTCATTTATAAAAAGGTGAAACTATGTGCTCTTCCTCATATGGTTGTTGAGATAATCACATGAGAAAATGCATATGAAATTACTTTAGAAATGTTAACCACTCTAGTAATTAATGAATTCCATTTTTGAATAACAAGTGAACCATTTCTGTTATATGAATTCAATGTGTTTAATATCAGCAGAATAGTTATTATGGAAAAGTAAGTAGATGTGATTTGGGGAAGGCTTGCAAAAATTCTGTCTGTGCAAAAATATATATTTCATGGTATATCTCCTTTAAATTCCTCTGAATTAATTTCAGGACTACTTATCTCCTAAAGTCCTCATAAAGGTGTAAAGTTATCAAGAGAGTTGGTACATTAAGCCATTATCTGTTAATAAAACTTTATCCTATTATTTTAACTGCCTGAAAGATGAAGGGATATACACAGGTAAGCTTTGAAAGGAAGAGGGACAGGATTGAAAAGAAAGTAAAACCTTGGAATAAGTTTGTCTGGAAGATAATTGGAGGAGGAACATATTTCCAAGGAGGATAAAACACTCAAGGAGCAATAGAGATGTTGCCAAATAAAAAATTGCCTAATTCATAGCTTTGCCTTCATCTGATCTTGTCAAACAGATCAATTTTCTGTACACTTTTTATTTGTAATTCACAATTTTCTCCTTCAAATTTGAAGGGAAAAACAGACAGAACAAAATAATTAATTGTTCAAAGAATTTTCTTGCTTTAGAGGAGAAATTCCATAAATTTTTGAATTTTTGTTTTGATATATTAACCATTAATTGGTTGGAAAAGAATACTTTTTCCTAGAATTTTTTTCCCTAGAAATTTTGGTTGCCTCTCCAATTTTAGCTAGAATTTACAAATACTTGTGTTGACAATTACCCCTACAAAAGCTATGTGGTTTTTTCCATCTATCAGAGAAATCAGCATATTTCCATAAAATACCTTCCTAATTAACAATGAACTGCCCTATGAACAAAATCATGAAAATATGATACAGAAATTTTTGTAGATCACTGGAAAATTCCACAAAAAACACAGTTACAGAACTAAAAACACATGGAAGCTAACACAGAAAGTCCAAAGCGACTTCATTTTTTCTATGAAGTTGGAAACTGCATGGACACAGCTCCAAACTATTTCCTCAGATATAAGCAAAAAAAAAAAAAAACTTGATACAGTACTGTGCTTGCAAGGTCTACAATGAAATACAGGCATTTCAATAGAGCTCCATGATCCGCAGCATCAAAATCTGCAACAGGGATCAAGAAGAATTAAAATGGATGGTTTGCCAGAAAGACTCCATCTGCAGCATTAAGTCATTATACCCACTGTTTCTTTATTAAAGTGATCTCTTGGGCCTGGTCTAAGGCTCTGGGTTGTGTCTGAAATGCTTTTAATTAACGTATTATCAGAGAGATGAATGAGATAGTGGTTACACCACTATACACTTGGGAGAGACCAGAGTGACCAAAACAACTATAGTTTTGGAAGCCTTTGACACACCACTAGAGCTCAGGCTTCAGAGAACATTACAGGAACATATCCCAAGACTCAAAATTAAAAAGTACCTTTCTTACATTACACAGATAGGGCACACCTCTGTATCAATCTACCTGCAACTTTAAGACCACTTTCCTGTTTGACAAGGTTGTAAAAAAAATCTGGAATGGATTCTTTGAAAGTCTTGAATTATTTTAATTCTTCGAAATTTTCATCTAAATATTCCTTAATAAACATGCTGAAATATACAAAGAATATCCTGGGTTGCTTCTTAAAAGCTCTCAAATGTTGTTCACATCTCTGCAAAGTTTTTGATGTTTTGACAGCAACCTTCCAAGGAAAATCAAGTACTTGATGCCATGAAAATGTGAATGAAGTGTGGAGTTCTAGGTTATTCTTAAAAATAGTCATGCTTAGAGGAGACATCATCAAAAAGGCAGACTGCAGGTACCCAGAACTCACCTCCTTCACAAAGACCAGAACAACAGATAGGTAAACACATGTCAAATGGAGTGTTTAGGGGAGAACACTGAAATTCAGCAAGGATGAGACAAAGACCTCTGAGGCACAGACACTCAGGATAGCAGCACAGTGAGGGAAGCAAAGAACTGAGCTGGGATTAACTCACAGCCAAAGGGGATGTTCCACTGTAAGGAAAAGGTAAGCGGGAGATTCGTAGAAGTCTATATTCCCACCATGGACACCTAAACTCATTGATAGGAGAGCCCCATAGCCCTGAGCGCAGTATAAAGAGCTGTCTGGACTCAATGCTACTGCATTACTCTAGAGAAGAAATTCACAATGGATACCTTCTCATCCCCTAGAACCCAGGCAGCCACATAACATCACCATTTTAAGAGTGGAGCTACCACCAAAGTGCATCTTACACTGGGGCCCAACAGCTTCTGCATCATAGCAACATCACTGGAGCCCCACAGAATCCTACCATATCTACCCAGAAAGCTGCAGCATCATGACACCAGCTAGTCCCAATGGTGCAGCCAATCCTGTGCAATGCCCTATACTCCAGAGCACAGGAGATCGAACACAGGCTGCCACCAAGATGGAGAGAGCTGATATGCGTGTAGGTCAGGACTTGAAAGCCATCTTGCCAGGGCCCATCACTGCTGCTGGTGACCCTATCCCTTTTAGCAGCAGAGCCACCATGAGCCCACATGTGTTCTCACTGACATATAATTCAATGAACTGATCTACAAACTGGCTAATCTGAGGCCTGCTGCCACTGATGGTGATGACCCTGCCCCCTCCAATGGTAAAGCCACTGCACAATTGCTTGTGATCCCAAGGTGCTGAAGGACAGACCTACCCAGGCTTATTAGCATCCCTACCCCCTCCAGTGGCAGAGCCACCATGCACCTGTGATCTGAGAACTGGCCTGCCCAGTATTCCCCCACCCAGGAAAGATGCAAGAAAGCATCTACAGACAACAGCAGCCTAGGCCACTGAGGCATTTGCAGGCACCACTAATCTTGATTGCAGCCAAAGGAATCATACAAAGACTATACTACTGCACACATCCAGAACCAAAGCAAAAGCACCCCATCCAACCAACACTATAGGACACATTTATAGGAAAAAGTCTTCCCCTACAAAAGCTAATCCATAAAATGCGAAGAAATGACTGTTACACTAGATGCACAGTGTAAGGACACAAGAAATATAAAAAAAAAAAAAACAACAAGAAAACATGACACATTCAAAAGAACATAATAATTCTCCAGGAACAGAACCCAAAGAAAAGGAAATCTATGAAATGTCTGAAAAGATATTCAAAATACTGGTCTTCAGGAAATTCAGTAAAATATAAGAGAATATGGATAATTCAATGAAATCAGGAAAACAATTCACAATCTGAATGAGAAGTTCAACAAAGATAGATATCATCTAAAGAAAACCAAACAGAAAACTTGGAATTAAAGAATTCAATGAGGGTAATAAAAAATACAACTAAGGACTTCAAAATATATAATAGACTAGCCAGGCCAAAAAAAAAA